>JAJOOR010008252.1:0-32558 GCA_036250505.1 Solanum acaule | reverse complement strand
TATCGCTTATGGTCATTTTAATTGCTTCCGCGACCAAGGATGTGTAATGATATGCTATGAGGCTTGTTTGGGGTTCCTTCGGGTTCCCCATTCGCCGGTCACGTCTAGGCCCTAGGCTTGGGTCGTGACAATACTGAACTGCAAATTGTTGTTGCAGTTGAGATATTGGTTGACTCACAAGTTCAACTATAGGCTACACCATATGTGGTACTGCTGCAACATCAGTAGGTCTTGAAGTATCATTGTTTGAACTTGTGAGCTGTTGCAAACTTGTAGAATGATTAATAGTAATAGACAATAGAGGATCGTTATCATGATAAAATCCAGGTTGAGGAAATAGAGTAAGCAAACCTGAAGTAACATTTGCAAAAGGAAAGATATTTTCTTTAAATTCCACATTCCTGACAAAAAAACATTTTGTGGATAGATCATATAAGATATAACCTTTTTTAGTCTCGGAATACCCCATGTGTCAGCCTGTTTAGATCTAGATTGTAGCTTGTCTGTTTCATTTAAAACTTTAGCAAAACACAAACAACCTAGAATTCTTAGGTGCATAAGTGATGGTTTCCTGTTGTGTAACTTTTCAAAAGGGGAAAAATCATTTATAACTGTGAATGCAATCTGTTTATGATATAAACAGCTGCTTTTACACACTATCCCCAAAATATGATGGGAACATGGGCTTGAAACTTTATTGCCCTAGTCACCTCAAGGATATGTCTTTGCTTTCTCTCAACAACTCCATTTTGTTGAGGTGTATAAGGGCAAGATTTTTGATGAATTATACCTAAGTTAGTAAATAAATCATGACATATAGAATTTACAAATTATGTTCCGTTATCTGTTCTAACAATCTTAACAATTGCATCATATTGAGTTATAACATGCATCAAGAAGTTCTTAATATGCAAGAAAACATCAGATTTTTTCTTTAATAAGAATATCCAGGTAAACCTTGAGAAATCATCCACAACAGTTAAAAACGACTTTCAACCGTCATTAGTAGCAGTCCTATAAGGACCTCAGACATCCATATGAATTAGCTCAAACGACTTACTAGTAGTAGACGAGCTTAATGGAAATGGTAATCTAACTTCCTTAGCACAAGGGCATACAATGCATTTATTTAAGGACTCTACTATATTGGACTTACTAGCTGGAACTATTTTAGTGAGAGTACTAACAGACACATGACCCATTCTTTTGTGCCATAGATTAATAACTTCTGTAGTAGTTACATTCACAGTTGTTAGTCCACATTTAGCTGCTTGAGATTTAGGGATACTGAGTCATGCTATATAGTAAAGACCTCCACTTCTTTACCAATCTCCTTCACCTTCCTAGTGAAGAGATCCTGAAAAATACAAAAATCGGGATAAAATTTCACAGAACAATTTAGTTGTCTCGTAATCTTAGATACTGACAATAAGTTAAACTTAAATTGAGGAATATAAAATACATTATGAATACTATTGCTAGATGATATCCTGCTGGAACCTATACGAGATACTTCGATTTGTTCACCATTTGGTAAGACAACCTTTTTTGAATTTGTAGGCAGTGCAAGTGTGTTAGTGTCCAACATAGACAAATCAGAAGTCATATGATTTGTAGCCCCTGAGTCAATAATCCAATTCGGTGGACTATTTGTGACTAGCAGAGCACTACAAGTACCTGTCATATTTGCTGAGTGTGTAGTATTCATGTGGCTTTGTTCCTGCATCTGATTCGCCTGATTCTTATCCAGCATATGGCATATGTTCTCATATTGAGACTGAATAAACCTAGGTCCATCCTCCACCCTGTATTTTCCTGGAAAGGGAACTTTCTGTAGTGAATTTGCAACAACATTAGGAGCTGGAGCTGTAGCTGGACCGTAGTAGTTGTGCATTTGGTTCTGAAGTGGAAACTGCGTTAATTGATGCCAGTCCTGAACTACAGCATTGTGTGATGCATTATAAGCAGAAGGACCTCCTCATCTTTTGTATTTAAACTTGTTAGCGGACTGATCTTGTCTACCTTCATACTTCTCATGTTGACCAAATTTAGGATGATCTTGTGGATACCCTATCAATTTATAACAATCCACTTTGTAATGACCTTTGAGCTTGCAATGATCACAGAAAGCATTGGGGTTGTAATTTGGATTGTACTTTCTTTTACGCCTTGAACTTCCAGCTTTAGAGTACATAGCTAATGCATCTAACTCACCCATACCTTGACTTTTATTAGTTATTGCACTTAAGAGACCAGTTGAGTTAGATGCAACATACATTGTTCTTTGATTTTCATCACTCATTACCATATCATATGCCTGCTTTACACTTGGAACAAGACTAAGTAACAAAATGTGACTTTTAACTTGAGCATACGACTCATTTAGTCCCATTAGGAACTGATATAATTTTTGCCTTTGAAGATAGATGACAAAGTCTTTGGATTTTTCACAGTTACAACTTGGAGAAAGGATCATAGAACTAAATTCATCCCACAAATCCTTCATCTTTGTGTAGTACTCAAACATCGACTGAGTACCTTGAGTGCAAGTAGCAATCTCCTGGTGAATGTTGAATGCCCTAAAACCATCAACCTTTTCAAATCTTTCTTTCAAATCTTCCAATACTGTGCATTAGTGGCATAGACCACACCTCCAATCAAACTGTTAGCTACATAATTCATTAGCCGTGACAGTACTATAACATTCACACGTTCCCATTGATGCCCTAAACTCTCAGGAAATGACTCCTTCTTCCAAGTACCATCAACCAGCCCTAACTTATTCCTTCCAAGTAATGCAATCCTCATAGACCTTCTCCATACTATATAGTTCTCATTGCTTTTCAACTGAAATGAGATGATAGACGCTCCACTTACATCTGTGGACTGTAGATACAATGGATGATTATAGTCTATTGTAGTGTTAACTCCAGTAGTAGTACTAGTATTTCCAGTTACGTCATTAACCATTTTTTCTTGGCTACGCAGACTAAGAGATTTTCAACAACTTTCTTCACACAATTTTTGACTTTTCTTCTCAAGATATACACACAACTTTAGATACCTGGACTTATCACAAACACCTTACAAACAAAATTTTCAAAGTTTTTCTTTGATGCAACTAAATTTAGCAATTGCTTATAGAAGAGTATAATTTGAAGACAATATTGAGCAATTGAATTTAACAATCACTTCAACTACACAGTTAACTTCTACGATTTGCTAATTGAAACTCATCTGGATTTCAATGTAGCCAATGTAGCATATTGGAATTTCATAATCTCCTCTCAATTTGAATTCCTCGATTGCCTCTTAATTCTTCAATTGAATTCCTCGGTTGGATGCCGATCGCCGTAGCTCTGATACCATGAACTGAGTAACTGTTAAGCTCAAGATCCTCAAGAATGAGGTGAAGTATGAGAAACATACAGGAGGAAGAGAGAAAGAAAAAACTATCTCATTGAACTAAAGAGTATAGAGAAGAAAACTTAACAGCCGTTAGGAGTACATTGGAGATATTTATAGTTAACTAATTTAACTACCTAATTACGTGGGCCATCTTAGTTTATTGGGCCACAGTTTACATTGGGCCTTATGCTTTCATTCTAGGACAAATTACTTAAATACACAACACTTCTTTACCTATTCTCAATATTTTCCTACTCTTTTACTAAAATACAAAAATCCCTTATTTTCCCCCAATTCAACTTAACCGGATACTTTATTGGTTTGAAGCAAAATCAGATCTTTCCCATTCCCTAAATTTCTCCCCCAATCTCTCCCATTACAATTTCAGTTATCAAATTCAAAATTATTCAAATAATTTTGAATTTGAAAAGAATCCTATCACTTTTAAACTGGATTCAGAGTTCAAAATAGGGTTTCTCATCGTCTTCATTGTAATTTCCGTAATTTTTTTTCTTTTATTTTGTATCAATCGTTTTATCTTGCATTATGCATCTAACATCTAACTAATCTCTAATTTTTTATTCAGAAGATCCGAACAACAAAGGTTTCAGTTCTAAAAGGTTGTCTATTCCAATAACCATGACAAATTCAAGTTCTAGCAAGAAAAAATCGAAGAAGAAAGTACATGCAACTACTTCAAAAGATCCGAAAACCCTCCAAAAAGGGGTAGAAAGGTTGCCCCTCCCATTGTTCGACCAACATTACCAAATGTAAGCATCAAATTTTCTCATTTTTTATCATATATCTTACCCCTGTTTTTTTTTTTAAAATCTGATGATAAATAAATTTTTTTATTTTTTTATTAAGTATCATCTATGAAATATGTAGTTGTTTCTCAGATACAATATTTTTTCGCGATTTTGTTTGTTAACTGTTATTGTATAAAAAGTTAAGAGAACAGTATCTAAGTTAAGTACTTAAATCACATTTATTTTGTAGGTTAGATTTTGGTCACTGTATATAAGGATCAATTCAATTTGTGTGCATTTATGTTTTCTTATGAAGTAGTTGTTATTTAGTATCAAATGAAATGAATATTATTGTATATAAGAAAATTGCTTAATTCAACAATTTTGCATCTAGTTTGGTTTTTGTACTGTGAATCATAGTTAATGATAAGTCTCCAAATGATACCTAAAAGAACCTATATTTGTATCACATTGAATTATACAGTATAATTGATTTGTGTACATATTATGTCTTCTTGTTATTTAGTATCATATACTTTTTTTATGATTGATAAAAATTATTTATGTAATTGCAGAATGTCAGTTATGTAATTAAACATATTCCAATGAACTGCTTAAAGTTTGGTCCTACCTACAACTCCAATTTTATTAAAGATTTAGTATTGTCAATAAAGGACCAAGGTATTGAGTTATTCAAGGATACCATATTTGTCCCATACTTAATATCCCTAAATGTAACTATCAAGGTCAGATTACCAAGTGTGTATATCTGTTAGAGATTGAGCAGGGCAATCTAGCTAATGAAATTCACATTCGTCATGTCAAAGGGAATGTCTTGAAATTTAGTATCATAGAGTTTGCAATTATTACTGGTTTGAGATGTAAAGGAAATGTCAAAGATTTTAATTATCCAGCTTCAAAAACCAGTAGGCTTGTGCAAAGATATTTTCCTAGTCCAAATTATAATGTGAATAAAGATCGCCTGGTAGATCGTTTTATGCAAGGTGGTTGGGACAACAATGATGATGCCCTTCAGATGGCTATCTTGTTTTTCATTCACATATTTGTGTATTCCCAACTTGGTGATGCACCAATTCCTATTGAAGATTTCTTCGTGGTAGAAGATGGTAGCTATGAACAGTACCCGTGGGGGATAAGTGGCTTTTACAAAGTTTAATGAAATCTTTTAGACAAGAGTATACCCCCACCAAAAAAATGTATCATTTGAATGGACTCCCATACGCATTGAATGTCACTGTTGGGTCCACAACAGTCGTTTGAGGTGAAATATGCTCAAGACATTATGCAACAACAAAGCGATAGCCTGTTAGTATTGTAAAATAATTTGTTTACTTACATATTTAATTCACTTTTTTAATGTATCTACTTTTTGTTTGCAGTGATTGTGGAATGTATGTAGCTGCTTTTGCTGAATATTTGAGCGACGAAATCAACATTCCATCTATAAGTTTTCGGAGTGACTATCTTCGCAATAGATATGCAACATTGTTATGAAAGTATGGTATGGACAAGTTCAAGGCGGGATATGTTAGTGATAACGATGATCCTACAAGGCCGAAGAGTTTCTACACTATACCAGCAGAAGGTGGATTGATTAATATAGAATAGTTATGTTTTAGTATTGTGTTGAAGATATGATTAATTAGTATTTTGTAATATTCCTTCCCTTTCCAACACTGTTTTTCTAAGTAATTATTAATTTGAAGACTTTTTTTTGTCAAAAATTGTATTCCTATTTTAATTATTTTTCCAATTTATGTATCTTATACACCAATACTGCTGCTACAATATAACTATCAGATACAGAATATATGATACTATATATTCCATAATTGGGTCCACAACTAATTTTCAATTTATTTAGCATCTATTAAAACATGTGGTACCCTTGATGCAAATCACAAATTATGATAACATGTTATTTTCAGATACACAATATTCATTCAATTATTATGTATATGATACACATTTACTATCAAATAATATGTTACAATTGGTTCAAAACAATTAAGTTTCAATATATTTTGTATCATTTAACATGTTGAATCTTGTAACATTGCTTTAAATAAAAAAAATCAACAAATTTTTATATAAAGTTAAAATCACACCTAATGGTAATATCTTATTGTGTATCAGATACAAAATATCCAAATAATTATTATTTATATGATACACATTTTAGTATCAAATAACAAATTTGTATATATGTTACAATTGGTACAAAACAATTAAGGTTCTATATATGTAGTATTCTTTAACAGGTTGAATATCGTAACATTGATTTAAATCATAATAAACAACAATATTTTATTATTAGATACAAAATATATTTTGAACTAGAATGTATATGATACCAAATTTGTTTGAATAAAACTTTTACTGTTTTTTCGAAGAACAGGGAGAACGTTTCATAATTTGAAATTAAAAAAATATAATTCAGTTAGAGGATTATGAACGATTGATTGGTTGAAGGAAGAAACGTAAGCGTGATTTGTGGGAGTCAATTATAATTTCTGTTTTAATTATAATTTCAGTTTTTAATCCTTTATTTAACGCATTAAACTGATAACAACAACTTAATAATTTAAGTATCTGCCCGTTATTAATTAAAGTATCCGCGCTGCTATATTATGTTTCCGAAAAACACTAAAAAAAGGGATTTTTTGTAATTAATGAAAGAGTAGGAAAAGGAAGTAATTTCTTTCTTATACTATGTCATTTGCCTAATTTTTACTTCATTCTATCCAACAATATTTTTTACTATAATGATCAACTAATATGGAACGAAATAAGTATAATCTAATCATTTAACTCACATGTCCTTAAATTATGTGTACAATTTCAACAATATCATTTTACCCCTATTATTGATAAGATCACAAATATATTTACTCACTATATTTTTTAAAGACATTAACTCAATGTTAATAAATTGAGTATAAGAGAAAAATATAAATTTTCCTTTCTTGATTTGTAAAAAATAACAAGTAAAATAGGACATTAACTTAGGAAATATTTTACAAGTAAATAGGGATGAACAGAATAATATTTTTACATAGACAATTATAAAGCTTTAGTGAGAATTTGTTTTCCACCATCCATTTTCGTAATAAGTTAGTTCAATGAGAAATTGGTTGAAAATTCACGTTATATACTTCCTCTATCCAATAATAGTTATCCACTATTAACCAACACATGAATTAAGAAGCAATAAGTGATATTGATAATTTTAGCAAATCACCATTATTATAAGTCATCTAAACATTGGAAACTGAATAGTATTAATAACAAGGGTAAAATAGAAACAAAACGATAAATTATTCATTGAATAAGTATTGTTGGATATCTCAAAATAGTATAGTAGACAAGTTACTTCATCCGTCCAACAATAGTTGTCCACTATACTATTTTAAATGTCCAATTATACTTGTCTACTTTATGAAATCAAGTATTGTTGGACAAAGAAAATATTAAAATGATATATTTACTATACCAATTATTATTCTATATCAAGTCAAAATTTAACAAGTAAATCGGAACGAGAATTTTTCCTTTACTAATTAATAAAAACCTGAAAGATATTGGTGACAGACAACATGTCAATTTCTTCCCCTGAGCAAAATCCCAGTCACTATCCAACCTCCATCTTTAACCTGCATTTCCCCCCTTCAAATTCTTCAAATCTAAGCTAAACACAAATCCCCAACAGTAACACTAAATCAAGAACCCAAAAGTTATCTTTTTTTTCCACCAAGAATCAATGAAAAGAGCTCACATTCGATTCATTCATCAGAAAAAATGGTCAACACCCATTATTGTATTCACAATCTTTGCTGTTATACTCCTTCTTGCACTAATTTTAACCAACCCCACTTCCTCATTTAAGCCTAAATCATCAACCCCACATTCAAAATCAGTTCTTTTTGATGAAATCTTGCCTGAGTTGCCTCGATTAGCTTACTTGATTTCGGGTACTAAAAATGATGGAGTAAAGATGAAAAGGCTGCTTCAGGCAGTGTATCATCCGAGGAATTATTATCTGTTGCATCTTGATTTGGAGAGTTTGGATAGTGAGAGATTGGAGTTGGCTAAGTATGTTAAGTCGGAATTTGTGTTTAGGGATTTTGGGAATGTTAAGGTTGTGGGAAAATCAGATCTGGTTACTTATAAAGGGCCTACTATGTTGGCTTCTATGTTACATTCCATTGCTATTCTGTTGAAGCTGCCTAAGAGTTGGGATTGGTTTATTAATCTTAGTGCCTCTGATTATCCCCTTATGACTCAAGATGGTTAGTACTCTGATTCTGTCCTATACCCCTTAATTCCTGTTGTATTCTCTGAAAGAATGTAATTTGTTTGAAGTTTAAAAACTATATTTGGTGCAGCTTCTGCTTTTCGAGGACATGACCGTAGATAAGTGGTTATGAAGCGTTAGTAGGTAGTTGAACTTTGTCTCATTTCCTAGCGCGATAGGATTGGTGGTAGTTTGGTGCATTGTACCTATTTCGTTGTTTATACCAGTAGACAGTACTAGTAGCAATTTTCTTGTAGTTGCCTGTGTTACGACTTTTGTTACTCCTTGTTATTTACTATGCTTCAATTATCATATTAGTTGCTTATTGTTATTGCTCCTCTTTTGAATGCTATGTCATGTTTTCCCTATTATTTTCTATGTCCGATTTACTTATGTAATTTTCTTTTAGCTGATCTGATGTTTGTTACTTGAGCTGAGGATCTTCTGGAAATAGCATCTCTACCTCCTCGAGGTAGGGGTAAGGTCTTGCGTACACTCTACGTCAGCAGACCCTGCTTATTGGTCTACACTGGGTTTGTTTTTGTTGTTGTTGGTTTGAAATGTGTATATTTGTACCAAGTCTGCACTAATTGTCATATAGGAGCAGTTAATGGAGTGATGCTCTGTACCTACTGACTGAAAATATTGAATCTATCCTAATGATACTGATTTGATTCAAATGTTGCTCCTCAGCAGGGCAGACTCACATAATTTTAAATTGATTGGCTCACCCTACTTTGTTGTTTGGACTTGATAGGAAGTGTAGTTTCTATAAATGGTGGATGTTAGGAGTAAGGAGAAGTTAAGTGGCTGGAAAATAGCTTGCTTAAGTTTGATTGAGTTCATACTCTATTCCCTTTGTTTTCTTTATAAGAATAATAATCGGAGGGTGTTATTTGTTTTGAAGTGCACCAACTGTTCTTGGCTAAAATTGTATATATTGGTGAACGTGTTTGAAGTATGTACATTTATGCTAAGTCCTTATTGACATGACAGAGTAGTGGATGTAGTTATATCTGAGTTCGCCCTGATGATAATGAATTTTGATCCAAATACTGCTCCTCAGCAGACTCTCAAAATTTTAATTTGATTGGCTCAGCCTAGTTATGTTATTTGGAGTTGATATGAAGTTGCTAGGCTATACTGGGTGAATGCAGGACTAAGGAGAAATTAAGTGGCTGGGAAATATCACGCTTAAGTATGATTGAATTAAGACTCTATTTTTAGCTAGAAGTTGTTTTATGGTACATAGGAAAGGAGGGTAATATTATTAATTTAGTTAATTTCTTGAATGTTTGCACTTTTTAATTGGAAGGTTTTAAAGAATCTATATCACATGCTTATATAGTTTTCTTCAGTTGATTATACCTAATATGTTACAGTTAGGAGAATCCTATTGTCACCACAGTGAAGTCATTGAAAGAAATTTAGTTTATTTGCTAATACAGGTGATTGTATTTTCTGCTAAAGCTTTGTAATCTTGAGGTTCATGTCCAAGTATGGTGTATGTAAGGAACATTATACAGTCGACAAGATTAAATGAGTTCAGTAGTTATTATATGTGTATGTTCTCTGTAACCTTAGAAATACATTGTTTTTATCAAATAAACGCAAAAGCATCATGTGTTACTTCTACTTATATGGTTAAATGCTAGGTCTTATCATTTTCAATGAATTTAAGTCTGTTCTATTTCGCCTTGAGTATTTAGTAAAGAAAACAAAAGATCACTAGCATTCTATCAGTTTTTCATCTGGTCATTCTATTTCTTTCCTAGGTTTATTATTGCTATCATTTTCCAGCTTCTTTGTTAGTCTTAGCCAAAGATGATCACTGCTTATTGTTTTCTTTTGATATGGTCAATTTTTAGCAATTTCCAGCTTCCAGTTATCGACATTTGTTACAATTATCTGTATGCATCTAATCTCTTTTCTTTTTCTTTCAGATATACTCCACATTTTCTCATACTTGCCTAGGGATCTGAATTTTCTTGAGCACTCAAGTAATATTGGTTATAAAGAGTGAGCATACTATCACTTGACTCTGATTTCATAGGATCTCTCTTTCTGAGACAAACAGATCTTGTCTTTGATGACTGCTGTTGAGTAACTTTCCGTTACCTATTCTGTTTTCTAGGTTTTCAAGGGTGAGACCTATTATAATAGACCCTGGTTTATATCATCTGAAGAAATCTGGCGTGTTCTGGGCTAAGGAGAAAAGATCTGTGCCTGCTTCTTTCAAGGTGTTCATGGGTACTGCTCGAGATTTGCTTCCTTTTCTGGATACACGCATATTATATGCATGCATAAGTGTGTTCTACATCGTAGTGATTCATTTTATTTTTTTACTCCACCGATAGATAATTGATTTGTTTTTGGGAAGGAAACTGGGAATAAAATAGAGATCAGTAATCATTTATTCATAAGTTCTCTTAAGGTAGATAGCAGAATAAAAGGGTCCTAGCGATACGTTTCTAATGAAGGATTGCAAGGGCAAATGAGAAAAATGCAGAGCTCTTAGGGCATGCTGCAAGCAGAATAACATGCTTCCTACTGGTATCTAGTGTTAAATTAACAGATGTTGGACAATGATTACTTTGACGTAACTTGGATAACAAACTTCTTCACCTTTTTACAGAAGTGAGGAGGGGGGGAAGAAGGGGTGTAGCAGCCTGAGTAGGGGGTCGTGGGACTAGAGTTCCATCATCTTATTTGAGTAGCCTTTTTAATTAACCATTTTTCATCTTCTGTTGTGATCCCATTACTTGTTACCTTCTAATGCAAAACACATGTAGATGTCAGGATACACAAATTTGGACTCGGAAAGTAGATAGCTTTCAAGATGATTTTCCAACAGTTTTCTCATAAATGCTGTATATAATCAAACTAGGAGTGAGTTTGCTGGATCAGGAATCTGCTTTCCTCTTGATGATTTTGTATCAAAATGATATTCTTGATGCCTTCCAGATTCTGAGCAAAATAGTGTGGCAACAAAACGTTGTGTAACATAGATGAGTTACGGCTGTTCTTTTGATGATTAATTGACACTTGTTTATGCTTTCCAACAGTATATATATATATATATATTAAGAAGAATATATATTAGGTAGAATATGTGTTGAGTCCCACATCGGTGGGATGAGGAGAAATTGGTCTCTTGACAGGGTCTTGAGCAATCCTCACCTCTTGAACTAGCTTTCGGGCTTCAGTTAGGTCTAAGGTCCATAGCACGGCACTCGAGCCAGACCCCAAGATGTACAGTACTAGGCGTGAGGAGGTTTTGAGTCCCACATCGGTGGGATGAGGAGAAATTGGTCTTTTTATATTGTCTTGGGCAATCCTCACCTCCTGAGCTTGCTTTTGGGGTGCGAAAAGATACTACTACTACTACTCAAATAGTCATATAGCTCAATGCTAAAACTGTTAGCTCCTTTTTTCGTAAAAAATTGTTTCCCTAATAGTCATTTGCTGTTTTGTTTTCACTTCCAGGGTCTGAATGGGTGATGCTCTCAAGGCCATTCCTTGAGTTTTGTATTTGGGGTTGGGACAATCTACCGCGCACTCTTCTGATGTACTTCACAAATTTCTTGTATTCTCTCGAGGGCTACTTCCACACCATTGTCTGCAATCACAAAGACTACCAGAACACGACAGTGAACCACGACTTACATTACATCAAATGGGACAATCCCCCAAGGCAGTATCCTATCAATTTAACACTCAAGCACTTTGAGGACATGATCCAGAGCGGTGTCCCCTTTGCTCGTACTTTTGCTACTGATGATCCAGTTCTTGATAAAATTGACAAGGAAATCTTAAGAAGGTCTCATGGCGTGTTTTCGCCAGGGGCTTGGTGTGTGGGAACTTCTTCTTTAGGTAAAGATCCTTGTATAGTTTATGGCAGTATAGATGCTGTCAAACCATCAGCAGGCTCAAGAAACCTAGAGAAACTTGTACTTAAGCTCCTTGATACTGAAAATTTCAGGTCAAGACAATGTAAATAAATTATACATACTTTTTTATTCCTATTGAAAATATTTCTTCTCTTTTTCATATTCTTTTTGCCTCTTTGCTTTGTATAATTATTTGGCATGATGAGAATCCTTTTGTTTGTTATTTAGTTATATAACAACATATATACCTAATGTGATCCATGAGTGGTTTGCGGAGGGCGGTGTATACGTAGACATTATCCCTACCTTGTAAAAGTTGAGAGATTGTTTTCGATAGATTGTTCAAGAGGTCCATCAAATGTTCGTATCAATAGGCTCACAATTACTCCATCTGCCACAACTCATGTTACAATAATAATTTATTCAATGTAATTTCATAAATGGGGTTTGAGGAGGGTAATTGTATGCTGAACTGTTTGTGATTGACCTTTGGCTTATGTTTAGCATATCAATTTCATATAGAAAAAAACATATAATAATAAATAAGTCACATCGAAAATAATGAAGACAACACTGTAGCAATAACAACTAACATGATAATCGAAACAAAAAAAACAACATATTTATTACATAAATTGAAAAATAAGATACATAGTAGGAGGGTCATATTAATAATAGTAAGTGATAAGAAAAAATTAGACAACACCAAAATATCTGCTAACATGTATATATTGCCTAATCATCTTTTCGCAATATATTTTAGCCTTTATTTTCCCTAGTCCTATCATAGGTATACTCTCGCACCTTTTGACGGGAGCATCTATGAATCTCCTCTTCACATATCCAAACCATCTCGTATCGAACCGATCAACCGAGGGTCAAAACCGTAAAAGGCAATAAGAGAATGAAATAGCGGGAACACAAGCCTTTGACTTTAAGGTCGTGTTTGGTCAAACTGTCTGCTTTTTTTTCTGGTACTAATAATAATTGTCTGTTTTCGACCATTTTAGTGTTGTTACTGATTCTTGTCTTCAAGGACACTCAACTTTCAGGTTCTTCACTTTCTCTTCTCATTTTTATTCTTTTGGATAAATTATTCTAGGGTTTTTTTTGTTAGAGATTGAAATTCAATTGTGAAATTTGGTACTTTTATATCTCAATTGATTTGTTTTGTAAATTGTGTTAACAAAAAAGGGGAACTTTACTAAATTCAATTGCTTGTTGTTTAATTTGTAATGTCTGATTCTGTTACACAAATCGAGGTTGCATTTTGGATTTGTGAGTAGTAATGTAGAATTTTATGATGCAGTAACTGTTTCATAAGTTTTTTCAATCCTACTGTTTGATTAAATGGTAAAAAAACACACTTTTTTGCGAGTTTCGCATCTAACTATCAGTTGTTTCCTTTTCTTTTTTTTCTACTTGAACTATCACCGTAAAATACACCTTAAAACTATTTAGGCCAACTACTAGTTGTTCCTTTTTTTTACTTGAACTATCACCGTCTAGTCAACTAGGTGTGTTTTAATACGTAGATGTGTATAGTTTTGGTAGAAAAAGGGAAAAACTGATAGTTGGGGTGTGAAACTCGTGGAAGAAAAATGATAGTTCAGGTGTGTTTTTTGACCATTATTTTTTTTTAATTAAGCTTAAACGTTTACGAGTTGAAAGTCTGGTTCTTAGAAGGGGGAGTTTTATGATTGGTATGAAGAACGTCTCGAGATTCAAGCAATTGTGGATGATATAAGTAGTAAATACATGTTCCTCCCGATGTTGTTATATTTTATTGTTTGTTGATAGTTATGCTTACTTGTTCTTTTAGTACAAGTAGCTACTGAGTTTGCTATGAATCTTTACTGTTGTCCAACCGTTATTGAGGCTTTTGCTTCGTATCTTCTTGCTTACTATTGCAAAGAATTGTACTACTGAGTTGTTCTAGTCGACCTATGAAAGCATCATCGGTCATTGACTGTACTGCATCAATCCCAAACAAGTTGGGATCAATTATATTTATCCTTTGTATCCTTGTAAAGGAGTACGTGAATTAAATTGGAGTACTAACTCGTGGACGCCATTTTTTTTTTTTCCTTTTTTTTGCCACAAGGAAATTTGCTTGTATGATGGATGGCAAAACCTCTGCAAGCACTATTCAAGGATTCAATCGGAGATGTTCCGAGGGCAAAAGTTCATTCCGAGCTACAACAGATTATGATAACAAAACTTTGCATGTTAACCAGCATGCTCAGACTAGGTGATTTAATTAACTGATGCTTTTCTTCCTCTTTTGTTTTTCTATATGGTTATGAAGACCTATAAAAGGTTCTAATTCCTATATATTTTTCTGAAATTTTGTAAAGTGACACGGCAAAGCTGAAGAAAGGCTCAAAAATTGTCGGAGGAGGTCTAAGACAATACAGTATAATGGGTCGGTGATAATCTAAGGAATGCTTAATGTTCTATTCATTATGGCCTTTTTTGGGTAATTCCTTTCGTTCTGGATAACGATTTTGATTTTTTCATTTTGAACTTGTCAATTTGCAGTTTGTAAGAAGGTGGAAGATAAGGGACGAATCACATACAGTGAGGTAAGTTTGATCCTTATTCTGCTAGACTAAATGACCTATACACTCGAAAAAGAGTCTCGTGAAGGTTGACCTAGTAGATATCTATCCTATACATCATAAGTAGTCACACCTTCTCGGTCTTCACAACATTTCTATCTTCACTTATTTTACTAAGAATTACCTCCTAGTATCTCTATTCTGCTGCATATTTGCTACGGCCTATAAAGGATAAAATGACTGCTTGGATTATTGAACTTCAATTTATTGCTCGTTCAATGAAATGTTGCAATATTGAACATTATTCGTCATGCTTAAGAGAAAGCCCATATGAAAGATTGCTTTTTTGGTAGAGAAATGGTGGTATTGAATCTTAAACTAGAAGGAAAAACATTGTACCGCCATAGATATTTTAGGCACTTACTTACACAATTCATCTTTGCTAATGTGAAAACTTTCCTTTTCTCCTCTTGCTTAAATATTTCTTGACCGATGATTGGCAAAGCTTTTAGTTTATTCTACATTGACATGCAGTTGAAAGTGAATTAGCCACTTGTCTTGATTCTTGTTCGTCTTTCTAGATTTTCCTAGTATATGCATATGACATATAGATTATAATTCTTGTTCTATAGGTTGCAGACGAAATCATAGCCGAGTTAATGACAATGGAAAACAGTTCCTCTGTTCCCCTTAATGAGGTTAAGTACAGATCTCAAGACGTCTATTCTTTCTTTCTCCGTCAACTATGATTTGAATAGAATGCTTTATAACCTTTCCAGTCAGATGAGAAGAATATACGTAGACGAGTATATGATTCGCTCAATGTCCTTATGGCCCTCGATGTTATTGAAAGAGATAGAAAGGAGATCCGCTGGAAGGGCCTTCCTAATTCAGATGCAAGGGACATGGATGAAACTAAGGTTAGCAGGTAGCTTAAGAGTTAAAATTTTATCGTCATTTCTCACTATCTTTTGTATGTATGCATAAGGCTTAAGCATATGATCGTATGCTGCTAAGGGTGAAACAGTAATTGTGACAGATGCCTAAACTGCATTGATGAGCACAATGGCAGTCTAAAAGTATATATATAACTGATCCTAGATGTATAAGAATGCTTAGTTCCTTGGCCTCATTAAGAAGCAGGCCTGCGTTACAACTGATTCCCACATTTCTGTATAGACTCGCCGTGTCTTTAGATGATATTATATAACAATTCTGTACTTTTCCAGAAGGGGCATGCAGAGTTACTGGCGAAGATTGGGAAGAAAGCTGCATATCTGAAAGACTTGGAAGAGCAAGTATGTTCGTCTACTCCTTTCATACTAATGTCATAATCTCTTCAAATCAACATTGAAGAAACACTACATACACCTAACTGAGTTGTTGCAATGATCTTTAACTTTCTTCAAATATTGGGAAAGCTTGCAAGTCTGCAAAATCTTAAGCTGCGGAATGAACAGTCGTGTAAATCTACAAATGGCCCGTCACAAGGATTCTCTTTGCCATTTATACTCGTTCAGGTATAAGGCTTTAGTTTTTCCTCCGAAATTACTGCATCTACTTAATTTACATGGTAGACACTTTGATTATGCGATGATTAAAGTTAATGGTCCTCAATTATATCTTTCACCTTTTAATTTACTACTTGTGTTATTGATTTTGTACGATAAAGTCCATATTTTTTTTGTCAAACGGTGTAGGTTTATATTCAATTTTGACTCACATCTTTTCATTTACTTTTTTGTATTAGTAGTGTTGTGCGTTAAATTCCCTTTAAGCCTTTGACAAACATTTTAGATTTGCAAGCAATTTTATAATGTTCAGTCTGATTGATTTTTGTTTTTCTTACTGTTCATGAGAATGATTTTGTTCCCCATCTTTCAAATGATGTGTTATTATGTCCAGCTCTTTGGCTGAGCCACAAAGTTCATATAGAAATATGAAATAAATAATATTCTTATTAACTTCCAAAACACCTTCACAAGGTACGGGGATAAGGCTACACACACATCACGCTTCCCAGACCCACTCGTGGGATTACACTGGGTATGTTGTTGTTGTATTTACTTTCCAAACAGTTTTGCATAAAATGCATGTTGGTGTGGAATTTGCTACAAGCATGTAGAGGTATCACAGAAAGCATGAGTTAGAGTCCTGATTGGTGAGTGTTTGGAGTTGGAACCACCATTCAAACTTAGGATTTCCGAGACTGGAAGCACCCTACTTGTTTGACACATCACTTGCAGTTCACTCAGCTAGTTGTTTACTCCCTTCGTCCTAATTTATATGGCACTGTTTGACTAAGCACGAAGTTTGAAAAAGAAAGGAAGACTTCTGAATTTTGAAATTTGTGGTCTAAATCAATCCTTTAGGCATTGTGCGGCTATAAATCATTTCAGTAAGGGTAAACAAGGAATTAAGGTTAAGTTATATCTAATTATAGAAAAGTAATATTCTTTTCGGGACAAACTAAAAAGGAACGCGACTATGTTCATGGACTTTGGTATGGGCATGGGGTATGTATCAACTATCAGGTACAGGGCTTGTAAGTATCGTTATGGACATTTCCAGTGTGTAGCAAGCTGTTTTAGTATAACTTTTAAGGTTCTGTCCAAAATATTCACTCCACCTCATACTAATTTAACAAGGTTACCTCAAGACAAATGGATAGTCCACGTTCACCGTAATAATTGGAAATATATGCAACTTTCTGTTAACTACTCTTGAACTTCTGAGATGTTTATGACTACATGCCTATAATTTGCAGAGTTTCCCTTCAACTTACCAAAGAATTTTGATATGGATAGTAGCCTTTCTGACTTGTTTCTTGTTTGCCAAAATACTGATATAGACTGCTCCCCATGCTACGGTTGAAGTTGAGATCTCGGAGGATATGCAGTTGGTTCACTTTGACTTCAACAGGTACGTGAACATCTTCAAAGGCCAACTGATATTATATCATTTGGCATGTGATTAAAATTTTGTATACAGTAAGAATTTGTTGTCATCCTCATAGGGCCGATAATAGATTCTCCCCACAAAAGAAAGAAGCTCTTTATCATGCAACCTGATTTTTGCATTGTTGTGCTAACTGGGTTAGAGTTGCAGAAAGGCGATTGATATCAGAAGATTAAGATACTTCATAGGTTGTGTAGGGTAGATCTCGTGGGAGGGGTGGTGGATGGTAGTGAATCTTCACCTTCAATTTTAGTTTGAACTTTTCATTAGTAAAAAAAAGAAGGGCAGCCTGGTGCATAAAGCATCCCGCATTAGCAAGGTCTAGCGAAGAGTCGTACCCCAATGGATGTGATGTAGACAACCTACCCTAGTGCAAGCCCGTGACCTATAGGTCACACGGAGACAACTTTTTACCGTTGCTCCAAGGCTTCCCATTAGATTTTACCTTTTCAATATTTAGTCGATCCCTGCTGGTTGTGGAGGTCTATATTGGAACCCCAAAACCTTATGTCACATGGAAATCTATTGAAGATCTTGTCCATGATCTTTGACGTTAAATGTAAATAGCAAGTTGGAATTTCAAAAACCTACCAAAGGAGGAGTTCAAATCTGGAGAAAGATGATAATGAGAGGAGAAAGGGAATGAATCACATATGTTTCTCGGACTCTTCAAAAATGTCAACAAATGCGTCTCGGAATCTCCAAAAGTAGTGTATTTTTGGAGAATCCGACATTGATGCTGCATCAAAAGTGAAGAGTTCGAGCAACTTAGTGAATCACCACAACTTGACTATTTATGCAAGATACCATGTATCCTCTTCCGTCCCAATTTAGGTATCCCATTTGGTTTGAATTCGACTAACAATGTAAGAGTTATATTTTATGATTTTAGATGAAAGTGGATCCAAAAATGAAGGTAATGTTGACTTCTTTTTGAAGAATTTAAACATTGTTTAGGAACTATTATTAGAACCATGAAAAGTATGGAGATGTGTTAATAGAGAGAACTACGGGACAATCCAAGACGAAAATAGTACCATTGCATTCTTTTTCCTCAAGTCAAACCTTAGTTTCCCGACCATAAGTAGTTAGGATTTGTATATCGTTGTCATCATCATCATCGTGAAGAATAAAAAAAATTCTGTTCAATATTTCTGCATTATCTGTTGTAGAAATGCAGATTCAATTTACCAGCATTTTCTTTTTCGAGTTCTTTCTAAACATGACTTCTCTTGTTGATACTTTGGCAGCGTTCCTTTCTCTTTGCACGATGATGCCTATGTCCTAAAACTGATGCGCAACTATGAGCTCTTGGAGAGTGAAAGTGTATCTCGAACATCCTAAACACACTCATCGTGTCATCGTGTAGCTAGTCCTGATGTCGCTTCAGGAGGCAGCTGATCATTTTACTGGAACTGACATATCTCGAATGATACTTTGTCAATCGACGTAGAGACTCCAGAACTCGTCACGGAGTATTTGTACCTAACAGGATACATAGGTTAAAGAGCTGGTATTCATCTTTGTTGTATTTTGCAAACATTTAAATAGGCTGACACCATGCCTTTGTTAGTTTTCTGGAAAATGGTGGTATAAGATTTTGGTGAATAGAAATGTTCTTATTGTATCTTATGTTTTCTTTTGGGCACATCGACTACTATTTAAATTTGTCAGTAAATTTTATTTAGACATTTGGATTATGTCTTGTTCCAATTGAGTAGCCTAAATACACTATAAGTGTTCTTATTAAACACTTTCAGCTCTTATCACTGGTCTTTAACGGCGATTAATTAACGACAATAGCTTAATTGTCACTAAATATGTACTTTTTAAGGCAATTAACACTCTTGTACATGTCTCTAAATCCTATAGCGACATTAGATCCAATGATAATTAACTAATACCGGTAAAAGTTTTAATTCTCTTTATTAAAATACATATTTATTGCCACTAAAAGCTGTTCTCTCAAGAAAATAAAAAAGTAAATACAAAATTCATAAGACAAGAACTGATTTCTTTTTCTTTTTCTTTTTCTTTTTCTTTTTTTTTTTCTTAAAAGAAGTTTCTGAATTAATAGTGTTTTTTGTTTACCACACTGCTAAGTTGCTTAGCCCAAGAGACCTTTGAAAATTATAAAATGTGTTGGAACACTTCACTTATCACACTGTCTGATTCTTTTTCACCTTTTTAGAATGTGAAAGTGGGCTCCTTCTCTCTATTATATTCATTTTTTATTATCCAATATTGGTAGGTAAAGCCTATAATTTTAATTATTTATTAATTAAAATATACTGCCATGCACAGCAGTAAGGGGGAGTAGGGGTGGGAGTGGGGGTGGGGTAGAGGAAAGCACATTTGAGAATGTTTTTGTCTATAATAAGGACCTTTTCTTTACTTAATTAATTCTTAATTTGGCTTTATTAGTATTATTTTATATATCTTAAAAACTTACACTATGTTACTCATCTTATGTAATATAGCCCATGCATGTAAATGATTAAATTGCATATTCATTGGTGCTTTATAGGTTACTGATTCGAGCAGTCAAAATATCCTCAAACGCTCCTCGGTCCCATTTTAGTGGCAAAGCTCATGTTATGAACGAAGATCAATGAATTACGTTTGTTAAAAAGTTATACAGTACTATACAAAAATTATATATATTATATTGCTGAGTTCCTCAATAGAATTTCGTTAGAATGCTAACTCTGTCACTATCCTAAACCCTACTTTTTCAAAGAGCACTTTGTGTGTATATATTTGATGTCCTTAATTTGGATTAGAAATTAGTCAATTGACTAATACAGTAAAGTTATATAGCACTAGTATTATATAAGTACCTATTTATAGCTAGTTATTAATTGAGTACAAATTCATGCAAAAATAAATTGTAGTATTAATATCATGAATATGAGTTAATAAAAACTAGAAATTAAAAGTGCGTCGATCTTATTTAACAATAAACTATAAAGTGTTAGGGACATATTTAACTCTAAATCTTTCTACATATATATCTTGTTCCAAACATGTATCCCATAATAACACTACTTTACCCTGCATGCAACATGATAGATATGACAGCCACCACATTATATCCATGAGCGGAGCCAGTTTTAAAGCTACGAGTTTAGCATAATATAATAATTTTAGTTCAAATTTTATATTCGTATTAAATTTTTTATTTAATATATATAAATAATTTATTCAGATAGTTTGTAAGCAAAAAATATTGTGATTCAACACACATAAATTAAAAAAATCTACACCCCTCCCCCTTTCACTCTCTATATAATAAAATTCTCTTTGTGATCAATATGTCACAATTACGAATCTTGGAGGCAATCACTTAATATTTGTATTAGAGTATATAGTCTGTCTACATGACACCCCTTGGGATGTGATCCTAATTTCCTGAACTCTCACTATAACAAAAACAACTTTTAACGGTAATAAATATGTATATTAACAAAGAGTGTTATAACTTTTACCAACACTATTAGTTAATTGTCATTGAATCTAATATCGATATAGGTTTTAGGGACATTTATAAAGAGTGTTAATTGTCTTTAAAAAGAAATATTTATCAGCAATTATACTATCGTCATTAATTAATTATCACTAAAATAATCCTTTTATATAGTGTCTACTTATATAATATGTTTTATGTATCAGACTGCCTACCGAACAAAGTCAGGTGGGGGGGAGTGTTTGCAACTCAACAAGTGTAATTTAATTTAACAAGAAGCTTAAAGGTTAAGAAAGTAAAGATATTAACTAGTACTACTACTACTCCCACCCCCTCTCTCGAACTACTAAAAAGTAACAAACTAAAATAAAATACAAAAAATGGGACATAATAGTAAGAACAAACTATAGGTTATAATGTGTAGTAGTATATATATGCTACTAAAGCCTTTCACTTTATTTTGAGCTCCATTATTATTCTCATCAAAAATATTCCTCTCTACTTTCCTTTTATCTTTCTTCCTTTCCCTTTGCCAAAATTGAATACTACTACTACTACACCTTCAAAAAAAATTTATGTGATTCTCCACTAACAAAAAACTTTATAAAAGAGAATTTTTATAGATCATATTCAAGAATTTTGCTATGAATTTTTCTTCAATTCCAGCTTATCTTGATCCAGCCAACTGGCAACAAGTATGTATTTAATTTTTTTTTTTATGCTTTTATCAAGTGTTTCTTTGGCAAAAAAGCATTAAAGATAATATTCCTCACTTTTTTTTGTAATTATTTTTAAAAATTCTTCCTTTTTTTCTCATCTTTAAATTTCTTGCATATACTTAGATATATAATTATTCTCATTTTTTTTTTGTTTTCAGCAAAGTGGAAGTACTATCCAAAATCATCATCATCAACAACAACAACTTACTTCTGCACCACCGCCGCCAGTACTACCACCTCCTCCAGTGGTAGTACCACTACAGCCTCATGGCGGCGGTGGTGCAGGTTCTATTAGACCGGGCTCGATGGCTGATCGAGCCCGGATGGCTAACATACCTATGCCTGAAACAGCCTTAAAATGCCCTAGATGTGATTCAGCAAACACTAAGTTTTGTTACTTCAACAACTATAGTCTCTCACAGCCTAGACACTTTTGCAAGGCTTGTAAAAGGTAATTTATTATTATTTATTATGAAGAAAAATACATGTATTAGTTAAACGAGCTAAAATATATTATTTTAATTTTTATGAGAAAATGATTGATTGAGAATACTTCTCCTCGATATTTTCCAAAATATTTCTAACAGGTACTGGACTAGAGGTGGCGCTTTGAGAAGTGTACCCGTGGGTGGAGGTTGCAGGAGGAACAAAAGAAGCAATAACAACAACAAGAACAGTAACAACAACAACAACAACAATAATAATAGTTCTAAATCTCCGGCTTCTAGTACTAGTACTGATGGTCGTCAAGGTACTAACAACTCGGGTTCTTCAACTACAATTTCATCTCATAGTAACAGTTTTTCAGGTCCAGCATCAGCAACTAGTTTGTTAGGGCTTATGAGTCCTCAAATTCCGCCTCTTCGTTTCATGTCTCCTTTAGGTCAATTTAGTTCTGATCATCACCACCACCACCATTTTACTCCGAGTAACCATATGAACTTGAATTTTTCTACAAGTTCATGTGGTAACATATTAGGTGGGACCACTGAAGGCATGATGGTTAATAACAACAATATGCTTGGTGCTGGGGGTCATGTTGCTTCGCTTTTATCAAGTGGAAACCTTGAACATTGGAGGATGCAACAACAATTCCCTAATTTCTTAGGTGGATTTGATCCATCTAATACGCCTTCTTCTTACCCCTTTCAAGGGGGGGTGCACGAGGCAGTACAATACCTTGGTGGTGAGAGTACGAGTCAAATTAGTAGGCCAAAAATCTCAACCTCAATGCTAAATCAAATGGCTTCGGTGAAGATGGAAGACAACAACAACAACAGCAACAATAACAACAATAATAATAATCAAGATCAATCAGCTTTATCAAGGCAATTGTTGGGGATTCAAGGAAATAATGAAAATTGGAATACTAGTGCTAATGCTTGGAGTGATCTTTCAGCTAGTTTTAGCTCTTCTTCCCCTAGTAATGCCTTATAGTTGTTGAAATTCGAGCCAAATCTTATACTATCTTCTTTTATCACTCAGCGGTCATTCAGAGGTCTTAGCTGGTAATCTGAATTGTCTCACTAGTCAATATGTTTTATCAACAAAAGCATCTAGTGAACATGAAATTAACCCGAACAATGGGAACAAAAGAATATCAATCGATCATCTGAAAACCCTAGATTTGGTAGTTGCTTTTTTTTTTCAAGTGTTTTATTTAGATTTATTTGTAGTTTGTATTGTAATGTGTTAGAACATGTTTTGAGTGAACTTTTTTTTGAGTTTTTTTTTTTGGTAGCTTTTGTGTAGACATGAAGGTCTAATTTTCAATGTAATTTGGTTCTAGGTGTTGGGCTGTAAAGATGATCATATGGCTAACATTTCTAATGGTATATCATCTTCATGTTTGAAATTTTATGGAGTTTTTGTATTTTCAATATTATGTATATATTTCATATGGTGATATATTGTTTAATTTCTTCCTAATTCTCTCATTATTACTACAACATTTTCTTCTTGGATTTATTATTGCTTGGTTTAATCCAAGTTAATTTATCCTAATTATGAATATATTGATGAGGATTTAGATATTCATAAATGTTTATTATCTAGAAATGAATTAATTATCCATGATATGATAAAGCAATGTTGTTCAAATATTTACATGATTAAAAAAATCTCACTTGGTAATTAAATTTGGATTAAACTTAATTAAGAAATGGATGTCATGATCAACCAATTTGGATGTTGTAATTTTCCCACTTTAATATTCAAGCTGCAACTTAAAATATAGCTTTATAATAGTAATAATATAAGGTTTAATTACTTACCTGCCTTGTTTTTAGGGATTATTAATTCCACAAATTACGGGGAGCTATATGTAACTATCATGATATAATTGAATAAACATTCTTTTATACATGTTAATCAGTGTATATTAAATCTCTTTATCGTGGTTGTGTTTGTCTGAAAGTTTAATGACTAGTATGAGGATACGTATATTGATATTTGATGTTTAGATTTTATTTAATCATCTTAAACAAAAATATGCAAAAATTTAGAAAGAATATGAATGTAAAAAAAGCAAATATCATTAACCTTTCCTTGTGAAATTATGATCATAACTGATGTGCACTATTTGAATATAATTTTTTCCCTTTTAAGATATAATTATACTTGAAACTTAGTATGTACATAACAATACATTTTCAAGATGACTAATCATGAGATAATTTATTCTGTGATTTTACCTCAACCAAACATAAAATAAACTCATCATAAAATTAATTCCGAAATTAGTTATCCCTTATCTATCGTGTCAAATGAGCCCTCAATATCAAATAACTATAAAGTTAATTTCATAAAAATATACCTCTAATTAAATATTTTAAAAGTAATTTTTTAAGTCAATGTATATAAACCAAATAATATAAAACGAAGAAAATATTAACTTAAAGTTAATGTAAAAATCGATATAACTCAAATTCTGAATTCGTATCTATTAAATTAGTAGTATTACTATTGCCAAAAACGTGTCGGTGTGTAAGCTATTGGCACTTCATGATATGATTATGATTCTTAAATATTATTATTCTATTTGATTGGTGCATGCTAGTCACTTCATTTTTATTCTGGTATTTTATTTTTATTTTTTATTATTATTATTATTATTATTATTATTATTATTATTATTATTATTATTATTATTATTATATACTATATATTATATGTTTTATAATGGATGTAAGATATGAGCTGAAATGGAAAGGAAAAAAAAGAATTCTAAGAAGCAACTTTCTAGAGATTCAGTTGCTTCCAGCTATATATACTAGGTAATTTATACTTTTTTTGTCGTAATTTATATGATATTATTTAATTTAATGTGATATTTAAAAAATAAATATTTTTGATATTTGTGATTTAAAATAAGTGTGATTAAAATCATTTTGTAAAAGATAAAATAATTTTAAAAATAAATTATTACTAAAAAAGAAAATATATTACGTAAATGGAGACAAAATATATCACGTAAATTGAGACTGAGAATATATATTTTGTAGTTCTCGATCATTCTACTTAAATTGCTCCAGATCTAATCCACGTGTTTAATATCTAAATATTTCATGAGTGTTGTGATAAGAGAAAATAAAATCTGCAATATTCAATCTATTAAGCAAAAATATCAAGGATTGGCTGGATTTGTTTAAAGAATATATTATTTATTTAGGGAGGGCAAGAAATATGAAATTGTAAAGAAAACTAAAAGGTGTGAGTCTTCGATATGGATAAAATCTTGTTGAAAGCGTTATTCTGAATGGATTTTATAATGCACAATTCAAATTTAATCGAAGCTTCAATATAAACTCTGAACCCCAAATGAAAAAAAAAATCTATTCTACTAAAACCTTGAGAAAGAAATCAACCACCAAGAATAATATAAGAGACCTGTTATAACAAATAATTAATATTCTTTTTTTTTGTTTATTGCAAACTAATTGTTACCGTATTGTAATTAAGTATTCCGTAGGACTTCAGGCATTTTCAATTTGAGATTGATGCGTATAATTAAATGAGATAACATATTTAATGTGGTTAACTTAACTATCTAATAGACAAATGAAAAATACACACAAAAAGTATTAGCCGAAATACTTTATTAGGGCTTAAAATGTTCAGTTAGAACTTATTTTTGTTCAACCGTCTAAATAAAATACCAACACATTTAACTAACTATATCTATATGTTAAAGCTTATATATATTAAATTACATTTTCACTTCTATTTGGCAACACATAAAGCTAGTTTAGGCTATCACTTTATATAGGAAAATCTACCTAGAACATGATAATTATAATTTATATGATCATTGTCCCCCATAAATTTATATGCAATAACTCAATCATTTGTTATATATAATTCCCATAATGATAACTGAAACATGAAGACAGTCAACCCAATGTAAAAAAAAAAGATTCTTGGGGATTGAGTAAATGATTCCATAATAATAATAAAAAAATAATAGAGTAATACTTTTCCTCTGTTTAACAATATTGCTCCACTATCGATTTTACATACTTTCTAAGAAATTATAAATAAAAGAGTAATTATATAATATCATCATTTGAATATAATAAATACAATGTCTTTAAAAATATAATAGAAAAATGATTATAATTAATGATAAAGATAAATTAAAAACTAAATGCATTATTAGATATTTTAAAATAATATAATGAACAACTATTATTAAACGGAAAAAGAGAAAGTAATAATTGAGAGAATTTATGGTTAAAAAGCAATGATGAGAAGATAGTCAAAGAAGGTAAGACAAATAGTGGGACAACAACAGTTTTATTAAAAGACTCGAAATCCAAAAAATTGCCCACAACACTAAAATCCTTCTATTCCCAAACTTCGAGGTTCTGTTATGTTATAACGTAATTCGATCAAATTTAATAATTTTGACATTTTATTAAAAGAAACGTATTAAAATACTTTTGAACTTGACGTAAATTATTTAATATCGTTTACAAATTATTGGCAGTCTTAAAAATACCTATCTACTTGACTAATTAAACTTAAATACACTATCTATTTGTCACTTGACATAACAAGTTGTCTCAAACTCTTGTAGGAGAATACGACTCTTAATAAAAACCCGAGAGAAACGTTAAAAACGCCCCTAAATTTGGTGAGAATTTAGGGGTGTATTTCACTCATGTTACAAGATCAGGAGTGTATCTAAGTTCAGTTAGTTCATTAAATGAGTATTTTTAAGGTTGTCAATAGTTTAAAAATAAAATTAATAATTCACGTTATATTTTGAGGCATTTTAATAATTTCCTCTTTATTAATAAATTTACTAAATATATATTAGATAAATAAAAAGGATTAGAATTATCACATCTATCAAACTATATATCTTAAAGACTTTTGAATTCTATACCGAATTTGCCCCCAAGAATCAACCTAAAATTTGAAAATAAAGATGAGGGAAATCAGTCAAAGAGAACAAAAGAACACTACTCATTTGTTGATATTCATGCTTTCAAAATTTAATTAATGCTTATTTTTCTAACGATACAACTCATGTTATAGAAATTCTAGATTAACGTGTGTGTATGCAAAATTTATATTGTTGCACGATATTCTAGGAAGAACATAATAGTACTACTATATATATATATATGTTGTTCTAGTTCTTTCTAGTAATTAGATCTTCTCTTCTTGATTTTGACAAACTGGTCTAAAACTGTTATTGTTTTATCATGCTTCTGACAAAGAAAATATAATTCAGGGAGACCATATCTTAATAACCAAATAGAAAAAATTACAAAAAGAAATGACCTAAATACATGCAGATTATATTCCTTTAATTTTTTATTCTAGATTTTTATCATAATTAATTGACACGAATCATTAGTTTCGTCCTCGAATTATTAACAGTTTTAAAAATACTCCTTTACTTGACTAACTGAACTTAAATACACCCTCGATATTGCAACATGTGAGTGAATATACCCCTAAATTCTCCTCAAATTTAGAGGTGTTTTCAACACTTTTCTCGTTTTTTTTACTAAGAGTCGATGTTCATACAAAAATTTGAGATCACTTGTTATGTCATGTTAAAGATTGAGGGTATGTCAAAGATTAGTTAGTCAAGTAGAGAGATGTTTTTAAGCCTAACAATAATTTAAAAATGAAACTAATAATTTATGTCAAATTTAAAAGTGTTTTCAATGCTGGTCTCTTAGTGAAAAATAACAAGAAAAGACTAAAAACATGTCATGTTTGTGTGGCAGTATAATATTTTATATGTAAGCTAATTTTAGCATGTGAGCATATATTGCTTTCCAGTGTTTTTTGGTTGTTGCTAATTAATTAACTTCCCTAGCTAGAGCTCTTCTTTTCTTGGGAATGTTCTCTTACTTTCATGCTTTATACAGTTTCTTCCTTCTTTTGACTCAATTTGGGACATTGGTGGGCACTTGGTTTGCAACACTAACGATTGTTGTATTCAGTATAATTTCATAAGTAAAATTTAAAAAGAATGACGTGTATTTAGTCTTGCCACTATTTTGTAAAAATAGAGAGAGTTTTTTTATATCGACTCTTAACTCAAGTTATAAAGAAAAATAAAAAATTTAAGTATAGTAATCATGCCAAAAATAATGAAGAAAATAACAGTAGCACCAAAAATAACAAGTAATACAAAAAACGAAGAAACAAGACAAACGCTCAATTACCTACAAACAACAAATACTAATTAATAATAATACTAGAAGGGCACTAGCAGAATACTCGATTATACCTACAAACCTTCTATTATAATCCTCGACCTTCATAAAGAACACTTGTATTAGGGTGAAAATTTTCTCTCTTGAGGTCCATTCAATTATATATATGGATTTAACTTATATTTTAATTTCTCTATAACAATCTTTCTTTATAATTATATATTACTAATCTTAATAAAGTAACGAGATAACAAAGATCGATGACAAATTTTTACTAATTAACAAGCATGATAAAAATAAAAACTAGAGAAAAATGGTTATAAAAGTCGAATACAAAGGTTAAATTATTAAACTCAGACTTCATTTTTATATACGTTTAAACTACAAAATATCGGATACAAAGTAATAAATTACAATTTACAATCACGAACTTTTGTTACTCTTTGTTAACTATGTTATAAAACAAAAATAAAGTAGTCAGGATCACATTAAAAACATTAAATAAATAAAAAGAGGTACATTAATGTGTTACAATAACAAATATAAATAAATAGCTTTGTCGTATACCAAATTCTGCAAGCACTGTACTGTGTGTAGTGTTTTCTTAAAAAAGTGAAATCGTCAAAGAGAAGCTAGGAATCTTATTGGTACTTTTTGTGACAATGCCTGTGTTACGAGGTCCACGTTAGGGTAAAATGCTTCTTAATAATAATGATTTTGTATCTATCAAAATTGAAGTTCGAGATCTTTAGTTAAGAATGAATTAGGAGTGATATATTTATCAGATATATATCACTTCATCATAATTCTTATTTGTGGTGCGCTTTTATATATATTTATTATGAGTTTAATTATTTATGGTTAAGTCCAATATTTACGGATGAAATTATGGTGACTTTAACATGAGGGTCCAACATCAGAATACGAGAATTGAGATGAGTTCTGCTCTAAGTTCAATTCAGTACATTGGTTTAATATACGGTTTTCTTTACATTTGTTTCGATAAATTTATCTCAATTTTGATTTTTCTTTTAATAAATAGAGATGTATATATAGATCATGTTCATAAATTAACGAAAATATGCAAAAACTCTATTTACTTCTGACATTTTGCTCCAATAACATATATGGCATAAAACAAATTGCTAATTAATTTTGGTTCATTATAATGGTACTTAATTAGAGAATGATTAATCTCACAATGTGATTTTGATAGATATAATCAAAGAGAAGGTATCAATGGAAAGAATAATCACTGCTTTAGGGAGTCAAATATAATGGCTTATGGATTGGCTAAAGTAGGAGCAATTAATCACAACATGTCTTTTAATAGTTATAGTCTGTTTAATCAAACTTTTAAAAATCGACTTATATAAAGTCTTTTTTTAAATAAAAAAATACTTTTGAAAAGTAATTTGTGGGATAATAGTTTGTATTTTGATAATCAATTTTAAAAATATTTTTTTACCTATTAGAGCACCACTTTGGACGTTTAATTTCAGATGAAAAATGACCTTTTAAAATAGTTCTGCTATTACTCAAAATTGCCTTTTTCCTCTACAAACTTGACTAAACACCTCAATTTTTTAAAATAAAAAATTTTCAACTAAAAATACTTTTTCAACTCGAAAAACTTGATCAAACAAGCTATTATTATTATATAAACACTAATAAGCGCTCTCTCAACCTGTTAGAAGAGCATATATTATATCAATAATGTACAAATTAATATGATTTTGCAAATCCTAATTATATAATTAGGTGATTTTTTTTTTAGAGTTTTAGCTTACATGGGTGACCCCCACTGTATTTTTTTTCTTTTCCTTTGTGTTCTATGATGTTTTATAATCTGTTAAAGCTAGGTTATATTTTACGTCCCCTTCTTTATACTATTTTGTTAATTAAATAATTTACGAGGTAGGGTCAATGTCAAATCATCCATCGCTATTTAGTATTTAAAGTAGAACAACTTTCACATATATCAAACATAAAAATCATATTTGTATGTTATAGCTATAGTTTGCATAATTGCGTTCCATAGCAAATTTTATGTTTGCTATGGATCGGAGCTTTTGATCTGTATAATTCGCTAGATACATCCAATTTTATACAAATTGTTCAGTTTTGTATAAATTCATTTATACATTGTAATTTGTATAATAAGATCTGTATTTGTATAATTATAAGTGTATAGGACGAAAATATATGTATTTGTATTTGTCTACACACTTTTCTCTCGTTTTATACAGACACAAACACATTTTATATATTTTATACATTTGTATATCGAATGGGTAATTGTATACCGAAAATGACTAATTGTATACTGAAACAGATGACAAAAAATGAGATGTTTGTTGCGAATTATAAATAAAATAAACTATGGCTATAACATTTTTGAATTAATAATTTGCTATTTTATACAATTTTCCCTAGTACACCCGCTCAATAAATTTTCATATTTTGCATGTAGAAGATCTTTTTTTGTCTTTTTTTTTTTCCACTTACAATCAATCAGAAAAGAAAAATTGAGCAGTAACGTGTGAAATAAGACAACATTTGATGAGAATTGAGAAGTTGTCCACTAACATGACTAATTTGCTATACATATTGAAGAGTTTACTATTTCTAGAGGCTAGAGCAATAATTCAAAACTTATTATTAAAAAATAAAGGATTCGAACCATTTCAACATGCTCGATAATTATACATATTCTAACGATATATATGAAATTATACAAAAGATTCATATAACACTAGGGCCAATGATCTTCTCATCTTAAAATTAGATGACACTTATCTCTTTTTACTCTTGCGTGGGCTCAACCTCGGAGAAGGAGCCAAAGACCATGCAAGTTACTGATCCAATCGAACTCAAATTATATATTTATCTTAAAGAATTCTAAATTTATATATAAATTTAATTTCTGACTCCGTCTCTACTAGACCATTGAGAGGTTGTCTATCAAAGACACAATTTGAAAAGTAAGTAGGTAGCATCCTATATAACATCTTTTTCATCTTCTAAAGAGGGCTAGCCTTGACCACAACAGCGGTTTTAATATTTTCTACAACTGTAAAATAAAAAAAATACTTTTTTTGTCCACTTTAAATTGTTATTTTGAGTTTTTCGAATATCAATTTGACTAATTTTTAAAGTTAAATTAGATTACATTAATTCGATATTTTAAACAAAAAATTTAGATAATAAAAAAATTATATGAAAATTAAAGTACTATAAATTCCAATTTTTTTGCATATGAATATGATGGAAAAATACATTATAAAATATTTTTCAAAGTTATTATCATTTGACTCTGAAAAAAGAAACTATGACAGTTAAAAATAGACAAAAATAGTATTCTTTTTGGATTTAAATTGTTATTTTGAGTTTTTCGAATATCAATTTGACTAATTTTTAAAGTTAAATTAGATTACATTAATTCGATGTTTTAAACAAAAAATTTAGATAATAAAAAAATTATATGAAAATTAAAGTACTATAAATTCCAATTTTTTTGCATATGAATATGATGGAAAAATACATTATAAAATATTTTTCAAAGTTATTATCATTTGACTCTGAAAAAAGAAACTATGACAGTTAAAAATAGACAAAAATAGTATTCTTTTTGGATTTAAATTGTTATTTTGAGTTTTTCGAATATCAATTTGACTAATTTTTAAAGTTAAATTAGATTACATTAATTCGATGTTTTAAACAAAAAATTTAGATAATAAAAAAATTATATGAAAATTAAAGTACTATAAATTCCAATTTTTTTGCATATGAATATGATGGAAAAATACATT
>JAJOOR010008251.1:0-26703 GCA_036250505.1 Solanum acaule | reverse complement strand
GTATGCTCCATCAATATATATGATGGGAATTTGAGCAATATTTGGCCAGTATTTCCCCTTGTCAAATTCTAGTAGTGGTGTGAGCAATGGGCAGTTGTTAATATATAGTTCAGAGAGGGAAGAGGGCATCCCTTTTACTGGAAGTGATTGGAGATTACAGCAATGCATGATGGTCAGCTGAGAGAGGGAGGAGGGCAGTGCTAATTCGGAGAGTGATTGGAGTTCAGGGCAATTCTTGATCGTCAGCTTAGAGAGGGAGGAGGACAGTATTGATTCGGAGAGTGATTGGAGTTTAGGGCAATTCATGATGATCAGCTTAGAGAGGGAGGAGGGCAGTGTTGATTCGGAGAGTGATTGGAGATTAGGGCAATTCCAGATGTGTAGAGATAGAAGTGAAGTGAGGTGGCAAAGATGTAGTGAATGGAGCTCATCACAGTAACATAAACGTAGCTTAGAAAGAGAGGAGGGAAGCCCACCTTGTTCCAGCAGTGACTGAATTTGAGGTAAATTAGCAATTAATAGATATTGAAGAGAGGTGAGGCTTTTGAGAACTTGGCTGCTTAATGTTTTCAGATTCCATACATGAAGTCTTGTAATAGAGGAAGGCAACTCCCAATGTTGGATCTCTTCATCACTGCCATCATGTACGATCTCTAACTCAGTGAGACAGGGGAGTCTCTGTGAACACCACTCCCCTGTAAATTTCTTGCAAAAAGTGATCTTCAGGACTTGTAAATTGAAGAGCTCTATTTCTGGCAGACACTTGAGCTTCTCACAATCCCGAATATCCAAAGACGTCATTGCAGACTCAACTGCCACCGAAAGTATTTCAAGATTCTTACACCTATAAATACAGAGACTTTCAGTGGCAGTAGGAATCAAAAACCTAGTAACGTTCTGGCAACTCGAAATAGACAATTTGCGTGCTTTTGGGAGAAACTCATCTATACAATCACAATTTCGCAGTGTCAATTCCTCGAGAAACATGTTACAATAACCAACTGGCTCCTCCAATTTCAATCTCTGACAATCAGATATCCTTATTCTCTTCAAGGAACTGGGCAGTATGCTAAAAGGTAAGGAGGTAAGAGAGTTACAATCACGAATATATAATTTAACAATCTGCTTCATTCCTTCAAATTGGGATCTAAACAGTTGATCTTCCTCAAAAAGAGGTATCTCTGAAATACTTAATTTTGTCAGAGAAGAAAGATTTTCAGGCAACTTCCCCATCAACTTCGGACATTTTTCAATTGAAAGGTACTCAAGTAAAGGGAACTCGCCACTTCCTAGTACGTGCCATTGCTTCCACTCTGGCATATCTGCAAATTGAAGCTTCTCAAGAGAGTTAAAAGGCTTTTTGGAGGATGAACTTCCATAGAATTCTTCCGTCACCTCTGTTATTCCATGCATCCCTATAATGACAAGGAATTTCAAAGAAGGAAGCTGTCCTAGTGCTGGCAAAGAATCACAGTCCTTGCAGTTGCTAAGATACAATTCTACAAGCTTAAGAAACAAAGGATCAGCTAGCCAATTTGAAATTTTTGTCCCTCTATATCCGGTGATTTGGAGTTGTTTAATATTTGTGTGTGGGTGTAGCTCATCAAGTATCTCTCTTTCAGTTTGAGAATCGTAAGCAGTACTTCCAATCCACTCCAATCGTAACTCCTCAACATGATTCTTCTCCCTCATCTTTGCCTTCAGAGCTTCCCTTTTATCAACCACATTTTGCAACTCTAAAACTGATAGAGATCCATACAAGTTATGTGCTTCACCCAAATCTTCCATTCTCAAACCACCGCTACCACCTATAAGAAACTTGGCTCCCACTAGCATTTGGAGACTTTTCAACTTGCTCAGATGTAGCGGCATCTTGAAGCGAAGAGTGTTGGTTATGTCAAGGTGACGCAAGTTGATCAACTTCTCCATCTGCAGCGGTAGCTCCTTAAGATTTTTACAAGATGACAGGAGAAGTGTCTCCAAGTTATACAGTGCACAAATGGAATCTGGCAACTTTTCAATAAATGTTTCAGAAAGGTCCAAAAATCTGAGGAGCTTTAATTTGATAAACAAGTCATTTGGCAACTCCTTATTCTCATAACCTGACAATGATAATGCCCTTAAGGATGTCAGCCTTGGCAGTATGTTATGCAACACCCTCATGCTTAGCTGAGATGAGAAACTGTTATTGGTTGGAAGCAATGTCCTCAGCTGCTCTGATTTGGAGAGTTGTTTCAATTTCTCAAATTCACCTTCATATCCTATGGAATAGGACATGTGCCGACTTTGTTCCAACATATCATCAGATCCTTTGCTCTCTTCCAACCTAATACAAAGTTTTGAAGATGCAATTTGGGCCAAATCATTTATAAGATCATGCATTAAGAATTTCTCTGATTCCCCTTCAGACTCTGGGTCCCTCTCAAACAATGATCTTGATCTCAACTCGTCAAAGTATTTGTTACCTAAACAAAACTGCTTCACAAGACCATTAGCAATCCACAGGTAAATAACTTGGTCTTTGCAGAATTTATAATCTTTGGGATATATTGCACAAAAAGCAAAGCATCGCTTCAAATGTGCAGGAAGATCATTGTAGCTCAACATCAACGCTGGTAATATACCATTCCAACAACTTTGCTGATCCCATATTTCACTTCTTAAAATGTTTCTCCACTCATCCACCTCTGATTTGCCGCGTAAAACACCAGCAAGTGCCTTTAGAGCTAAAGGCAACCCTTTGCAGTTCTCTGCAATTTTTTTCCCAACCTCTTCAAGTTCTGGATGTTCCCTATTTTCTAGTGAATGTCGTTTGAATAAAGCCCAAGAGTCTTCACTAGACAGAGTCCCCATGGTGATTGCGCAACGATCAGCACACATCATCTGAGCAACACTCTCCTTACGTGTAGTTACAATGATCATACTTCCCATATCTCCTTGTACAAAAACATTTCTCAGGTTATCCCACTCACTATAGGAATCATTCCACACATCATCAAGGACAACAAGAAACTTCATTCCCTTCAGGTTTTCCTTCAATTTGACCTGTAGCTGATTAAGATTGCCGTCATCCTTCGAGTCAAATGAGCCAATTCCTTGAAGTAACCCTTTTGTTATTCTCAAAGCATCATATGGCTCAGAAACACAATACCAAGCTTTCAAACCAAAATGGTTCGTCACCTTCTCATCATTGTAAACCACTTTAGCTAGTGTTGTCTTACCTGCACCGCCCATTCCAACAATAGGAACTACAGTCAGGTTTCCTCCAGTTGCATCTTCAGACAATAAACGGTCAATCAAATCCTTTATTTCCTTGTGCCTACCAAAGATATCAGATTCATCAACCAAACAAGTTGAAGGTGTTCTAGTTTCTTGTCTAGTCGAACCAAAATGTTCCTGTAAGCCAAGGCGACCAATTTGGTTTTCCAACACCTCCAATGTTTCAATAGTCTTTTTCAACTTGTCATTTATGTTAAGAAAAGAATGATCACCCAAGCACAGGTTGCAAAATCTCCAATGTTTCAATAGTGTTTCTGCAAGATTTTGATGCTTACCTTCCACCTTAAGCTTCAAAGCTTCATAATTGACTTGTTCAATCAAGTTTTCAGCAGAGTCCACAGCATGTCGAAGCTCATTAAGCCACTCTCTCACAAATTGATTTGATGCCTGCTTATTCTCTGCATCACTTAGCACAGCTTGAAGACCAAGCAAAGTCAATTTCAGCTTTTTTAAGAGCTGAACATCATTCTTACGCTTCCGAAACATTTTGAGCAGATCACCCTCAGGAGCAAGCCTTTCAATGAGAACATCAAAAGCTGAAGAGAGAAATACACCACCAACTGCTAAGACAACCTCCATTTCTGAAATCTGCAAAGCAAAACAAGGAAACACAAAATGATTCTTTAAGAATTTTGACAAGATAAATTTTTCAATCTTCAATTACTAACAACTTTACTTTACCTGTTGAATGCTTATAGTAATTTCCAAACAAGAATGATTACTGATATCTCTCAATCTCTCTTTCTCTTTTACTAGTAAATTTGCAAACAAGAACTTGTAATTGGTACAACTATGTTTGCTAGTTCCTATTCATTACCTTCTCAATTGAATAATTGAAGGTACTTGGGATCGTAGACAGCGGCGGACCCACGCGTTTATGTGAGGATGCATGCACATGCATCCGTCAACTTGATTTACTATGTAAATTTTAATAGATTTATTTTGTACAATATTTACTTAATAATTATACTAAATTAAAATATAAGTAGACAATAGTAATTTCGAACAACACATCTTTCATAAAAAGAAGACAAAGACTTTTCACTCAATAAGAAGACAAAGACTTCATCTTTAATTTAATCCTAAATTTCAAAATTTTCTTTTTATTTTTTAAACTTTGTTCTCAAACAAACTATAATACTTAAATTGAGCGGAGTTGGTACATCTAGTCTGCAAACCATGTGCTCTATTCTATATATTGATAGTTAGGTTATTGTAATGTAGTGGAAAAGGACTAAAGCATAGGACCAAGACAACACAAGTTGTGTCAAAAGTAAATGATTATAAAACTTAGTTGTCTTCAATCAATTACCTACCCCTCTTGACTACACAATCAATATGTATAATTGGTACAATCTACAACTGGCATTCATTTGGGGGAGGGGGTGGGGGTGCTTGATTTTTTCTCATTCCAAAAGTAAGACTTTTCAAACAACAAGAAGACAATGATAAATTGAAACAATTCATTACTTTCTCAATTCAATAATTGAAAATAGGGGTGTAGAAAGGGGAGTCTAGGTGGGGAACTGAAAAATAAAAGAGCTTAAAATGATAGATTTCTACACAGATCATTACAGTGTTAAAAAGGACATACTATATCATAAATATGTTTACTTAACATTTTTGAAAAGTTCTTTTTTTTAAAAAAAAAAAAAAAAAAAAAAACTATCATTCTTGAAAATATTATTATTGAGGAATTTTGAATTTAACATAATTGGATCCCTTGTTTAAATGATACTTTACATTTTGGTAAATCATCGCACTTTCTTCCTTACATTTTCTATTTACTAAATTTCTACATAGCTCATTTTATTTATAGTGCTAAAAGGGACTATCATATCATGAATATGTTGGTCTGTAACTTATAGGTAATAGATTCGAGTCATGAAAAGTAGATACTAATATTTTTATTAAGTACTTGAGGTGCACCTTTTTCTCGAACCATACTAACGTGGAATATTTTGTGCACCAAACAATCTTTGTTGTGTATTGAAGCTCAATGTTTAGTGACAGAGTTCCTTGAAGAAGCGCATTAACATTTATAATACCTGTTTTTGGAGATGATAATAATAGGTGCATATAATTGCTATAGTAAAAATGTGTTAGCAGAAGCTACAAACGTTTAATATTTTAACTCGGTAGGATTATTAAGTAAAGATTCAACAAAATAAATTGTTCAAACTTATATACTTCTTCGATTTTGATTTAAGTGTCTTACTTTTCTTTTTAATATGTCTCAAAAAGAGTATTTCTTTCTACATTTAATAAGTTTTTCATTTCCTCCATTTCACCTTGTAAGTGACCACAAAATTTGAAAAACTACACAATTTTAATTTAATTTTAAATTTCAAAAGTCTCTTTTTCTATTCTATATTTGGTTTTGGGTTATTATAATGTAGTGGAAAAGGACTAAAGCATGGGACCAAGACTTAACAAGTTGTGGTGCATTGTTGGGAGTGTTTCACCCTTAACCAGAGGTCTCGGATTCGATCTCTAAGTATGGAGAAAATTCTGTTGGGAGTGCTACCCCCGAATGGGCCCTGCAGTGCACGATCCGGATTTAGTTGGAGCTCCAATGTGGGCTCCGAACACCGGGTGGGAAACAAAAAAAAAAAATTGTGCCAAAAGAAATGATTAAGTTCAATTGTTATCAATCCAACTTACCTGAGAATCTTACTCCTCTTAATTATACAACCAAACCTAATAAAAATCAATGGGAGGTAGGGATGACAATGGAGCGGTGTAGGTTCGAATAAATTGGTTACGGGTTATAGAATTGCTAAGTTTAAATTAAATCATCTTATTATAATTAAAAGCATTTTTTTTCTCCTATCTTTGTACTCGATAGCATGTCTTTTTTTAAAAAAAAATATATCATTTGGATTAACTAAAAAAAATTGGAATCACGTGTTTTTCATTTTTTTAATTCAACTTGAAAGACTCCGAGGAAAAAAAATAGAGACGGAAAAATAGGACAAATAATAATAATATATGACGGGTTCATGCGAGGTGTGAAAACAACAAATTGTGTTATGTGAAGCGAGGTGGGTTGAAATCCTTAAGAGTTTACACGAATTTTCCCTGCAACCACAATCGCCCCACCCCATTTGTCATCCCTAATGGGAAATGACAAATTCATGTATTATTAATACCTGCATAATTCTAACCAACTATTAAATGACTCTTTAGGTGTAATTTGCAAACAAGAATGATGAGTGATTTCTCTCTCTCTTTTGCTAGTGGTACAATCTGCAGCAAAATTATCTTTTTTTTTCTTTTTCAAAAGTAAGACTTTCATTCAATAAGAAGACAGTAATAAATTGAAGCAATTCATTACTTTCTCTATTGAATAATTGAAGCAAGAGAGGAAGGGCACTTATTATGAGTGAAGACTTAAAAATAAAAGAGCTTAAAATGATAAATCTCTGCACAACTTATTAGAGCCCTAAAAGAGACCTACCATATCACGAATATGTTTAATTTACTTTATATTTTTTGAAAAATTCTTTTTATTTGTTAAAAGAGAAATCATTCTTGTAGATGAATTTACCAGTATCTTATTGTTTTAAATAAGACATTTTTTTCTTTCTAGTTACCAGTATCTTATAGTTTTAAATAAGACATTTTTTCTTTCTTATTCTTACTAGAGATAAGGCTAAGACATCTAGTGGTGGAGATTTTTCTAGCAACTATAGGCTATGTTTGATCATTCATTACTATGTTTGTATAGTTGGCAATCATAGGAAAAAGGGAAGAGAGATGAATAAATCTCTAAACTTTGTGATTTAGAACAAATATGTCTCTCAGTAAAAGATGATACATGTATACCTATATCGCTTAACAAATAATGCATATTGACCATTTTTGTTAACATATCTATATGTATTGAGTTTCTATTTAAAAAATGTCATGTGATTTAAGAAAATTATCTCACCCCATATTTACACATCTAGACTCGATCCAAATGGAAAAAAATAATAATTCCTTATCTACTCAATCATAAAATGGATTTGGATCTAAGTCTAAATAGAAGAAGGATTGATTTTATTTTTTTTAATTAGGTAGGATGTGGGTGGGTAAAAAATTGATGAGGTAATGATTTTAAGTCATGTGACATCTGTGAAATTTAAAAATCAGTTTCAAGATATTTTTAAATTCAGTCTGTTAGCGAAAAGGGTAAATATATACATTATTTGTTAGACAATAAGGGTATTTATGCATAATTTGTTAGACGACAAAGATATATATTCTCTATTTTTTAAATAAGGAATATGTTTGTTCTAAATCGCAAAATTAAAGAGTATATTTTCCCTTTGCCCTAGAAATTTATTTTTCTCTTTTCATATTTTTTTCTTTAACTAATGATTTAGAGACATTAACGTTACCTACAAAGTCAAGACAACTCTCGTAAGTCTTCTCCAAAATATTATCATCATGTTCTCTATCTAGGTCCATGTATAACATTGTCTCAATAATATATTCAAACAAAGATACACTTGTCTTCATATTAATTTATTTTTAAAGTATTTATTAAATAAGCCATTTTTTAATAATATGGATTAATATAAAGAGGGATAAATTTGTCAAATTATAATGAATTTATGCTTATTTAAATAAGTTTAGGCGTAATATCGTAAATCATAAAGTAGGTGAGTGTTATAGAGTGAAACCTCGAAGAAGGTCTTTGGAATTATTCCATAAAAGAAATATATTTTCTTTTTGAGGTGATACTTTTCAATGAAGTTCAAATTAATCTAATTTCAAAAAAAATTACGAACATCAAATTTATAAAATAAAAAATAAATAATAATTATGTGCTTGTAACCTCTTATTATATGGTACAATATATAGATATTATGGTTCGAGTTGAAATTTATTGTTAATATTTTTGTTGAACTTATATAATTCATTCTAAATTCACCTTTAACGATAAGTAAGGACAATCCATAACCTATTTGAGTCATAAAAGATAAAATTAACATAAATAAGTCATATTTTTAGGATGTAACTAAAATTTACTCAGTGTAGTTTCTTTTTTCGTTTTATCAAAAAATTTAAACGGCCCGCCTAAATTTTAACATAAAATGGAAATTTTTCTTACCCTTTATAAAACAGAACTTTATCTGTTACTTTATAAAGTGGAGTTTTTCTTACACTTTATAAAGTGTAATTTTTTCTTCCACTTTATAAAAAAAAATTACTCTTTTCACTTTCCTTTTCACTTTTTCCTCAGATTTCATAACCATGCACTGATCCCCTCATCCCCAATCTAACAACCCAACAGTCGACACCACATTAAAAATCCGAAGGTTTTCTTTTGAAGATTCTCGAAAGATTGAAGGTTCATAGCACAATCTGACAACCCAACAATCTACCCCGCAATTTTTTTAAAACTAGAAATTTATTTCTTTTCATCTGTTATTCATTGATTCAAGATTAATATACAAATTAGTGGAAGATTTGAATGATATTATTGATGTTCTAGTTTATTCAAAATTTCGTTTATATATAGTTAAAATTATAAACAAGATTTTTCTCTTAGAATAAGTACTAAGATAAACGTCATTGAACATTGTTTTTTTTCTTTATTTTTCTTTTTAGATTAGTGCTTATAAGATGAATCTTATTTTATCGTTTTTTTAATGAAGGAAAAAAAGAGTTCTCAAAGAAACTTTTAAACATATACATATACACACATTAATTATGTGTGTTGTGCCTATTCATAATCCTCTTAGACAAATTATATATTAAATTTAGAATATTCATTCTTGTCAAATAAAAATGAAACATGAAATGAGAAGTAAAAAGATCAGAAAAATTAAGAAGTGAAGAAACTATAAACAGAAAGAGAAAAATACTACAACTAAAATTTCAAACAAATCCAATAAGCATAAGGGATTTTACTTTAGTATTCTCTTTGCCATTTATTTAGATTAAAACTATGTACTAAGTTGTATTTCCATATTTTAGAAACTAAAAAATTTCAATATTTTTTTAATGAAGATTTTGAATTATTTAGTTTTTTTATGAAGAAAAACTTTCACTTTATAAAGTTTCAGAACAACTTCTGTTTTGTGTTATAATTTAAACATTAACAAATTAACGTATGCCATTCAAATTTTTCATAGAACGAAAAAAATAAAAAGTTACACTAAACCTATTTTAGTTATATCCTAAAAATATAATTTATCTGTATCAATTTTATCTTTTTATGACTCAAATAGATTCTTGACTCAGGATTTCTCGTCGAGTGACACAAAATCATAAAGTATATTTACAAATATATTATAATAGTAGTTGTTTTCATTTCTTCAAGAAATTGTCAACTATTTATTCCAATAAGCAAATCTGTGTTCAACACTTCATTATAATTAATTATTACAATTATGTCAAAGTCCAAATTGCCATGCAGAAAATAATTACGTAATTGTAATAATTTTACACAAAAAAGTTGACAGCCGTTTTTTTAAATAAAAGGTTAATATTATTTTTGAAAAAGTGAAGTCGCTTTAAAAATATATTATTTTTTTATTTTTAGGTGAATTTTTTCGATAAAATTTAAATTAGTTGAATTTCAAATAGATAACGAATATTAAATATATAAAATTTAAAAATAAATAAAAACTTGAGATCGCCAAAATGGGTCCCGCCCATTACCTTGAAATTTTAAGAGCTAGTATAGCAATCCAAAGTTGACCATTTATTTGTTTTTATTAATATTTTTTTTTTAAAAAATAGAGTAAAATAAGAAAAGATAATGGAAAAATCATACAAAGAAAGTTGATCATTGGTTATCCCATTATATATGTTCTTTGTAATCGAGACAACACTATAAATTATAATAGTAATTTGATTTGTGGGACTTATTAAAATTTAAATTTGATACACTGTCTATATATAACTTCTTTTATAATATTATATGAATTTTATTTTTAATAATACATAAAGTTTAATACTAATTAAATTTGATATTATAATCTAAAAACTAAAAGAGTAACATGTTGGCACCGATTAAATTAACACAATGATATATGTTTTTTTTAACACAGAAGGAAATCATTTTTCAAATGAGTTTAAATTTTATACATGTTGAATACAAAAAAAATAATTTTAAAAAATAAGTTACACCATAAAGTTAGCATGAATCATGATACGTAATTATGTACTAAGACCAGATATCAGTTGTTCAATATTTTATTTTCATCGTATCAAAGAAGTTTGACTTTCTTGCTGTTTTTTTTAAATAATATTATCACAGTGCAAAATTGGAAAAAAAAAAAAGATATTGCTTTAGGAGTTTGCAATATTGTTTTATTTGAAAATATAATTTAGATTGATTTTAGAGTCGCCACTTAATTTTTATAGAAAAATTAAGAAAACTGATTTTTCAAAAGATTAAAACAAGAAATCAATTGAAAAATATTTAAAGGGGTTCAGGGTTCTTATTAGCATTTCGGGAAGGGTTTGAAAGCACCTAAAATGCCCGCTAATATGCGGTTATCCAATAATTAACTATTTGGCTAATTTTTATTTGAATTTGAATAATTTTATAGTTAGGACCATTTTAAGGGAGAAAAAGAAAAATTGAAATATTACTAAGTGAAGTATTTTTGTAAAATTATTTATTTATTTATTTATAATTTAAGTCAAGTAAAAGATGAATAATTTAGTTAAGTGATTAATTCAGAATATGTCTTTTGAGGATTTTGAATTTTTAAAACCTTAAGATTAAGTAGCAGATATCAGCAAATAAGCAAACACAATAAAGCAAAAGAAAAGAAAAAGACTTGGCCCAAATCTGATTTTCCTGTCCGCCTGGGCCAGCACTTGAGCCTGATTTCAATTTTGGGCTTTTGGCCCATATGCACCTGTCCTAAGATAAACTAATTTTCGCGAGGGTTTAGGCCCACTTCTTGCATTGGGTACCTGCCCTAATAACCAACACATAATAATGGAAGTAAAAGATCTTAGGCCCAAACATAACAAAATACAACTTAGTGGGCCTTTTGACCCAATCTTTTTAATTTCTCGATCTGCTTCTTCCAACTTCGGGACCTATTCGTCGATTTTAGTGGATGGTTGACTCGGAAAGAGGAAAATTGGGCATCCATGGCCCAATTCAACATGAGGAGTAAATGAGAGGAGATCGAGTCGAAAAGAGACTCGGAGCAAATTTTTTACATGCAAAGGAAACGAAGGAAAAAGAGTTTAATACATAATCTGAGAAAACAAAGAAAAGTTATGCTAGAATATATAGAGTGAAAGGAATGAGGCTATACTAACAAATAATCCAAAACTAACGGATATGCCAGGAGCTTTAAAGAATTGACTAAACGAGGAAAACAATGCTCATAATATGCTAACTTTAATCTCAAAACAATAAACATGCTGGAAAATCTTCTAAAATCAAACCGAATGAAAAGTTTTAACATAGGAAGCGAATAAATAAATAAGAACCAAGCATAAAGCTAATGTACCACCTTAGAGACATGTAGATCAAGTAAACTTAGAATTGGCCAAGCTTGAACTCTCCGAGGCAAGATAGAAAGCAAACAATAAAGAAAGTAACACTCTTTCAAATCAGAAATGTCAACAATCGGATGAATAAAATGAAGCACACGAATTGAGGCATTTATCAAGGTGGGAATCGATATAATTAGATCTGAAATGTAATATGTGAGAGTAAGAAAAATTGAGTTTGAAAACTAAAGAGTGAGGCAAAGCTAATTTAAAGTAAATTAAACCACCACATTCAAACAAATTTCCTCCCTAACACATAGTTGACCACAAAACCATGAAGAAATGCCTAAACAATGCTTTATACTACTAAAAAAAATAAAGGCAGTAGCAACCTATGCACTAATGGAATAAAACTAAGTCTTTAAAAAACAAGTTTATGCTTATAAGAGTTAACTTGAAGAACACAAAAGAAAAATTAATCTTTGCTTAATACGCATAAACAACCAGGAAAGTAAATGAACCATGACTCCTTTGAGAAGGGGGACAAAACCGATTTGATTTAGGAGACAAACATGAATAAAGCCAGACCATTATTTAGGCAAGCAAGCAAACAAACACAATGTAACCATAAGGGGCGAAATTAGGTATATGAAAGCTATACCGATATAATACCGACATGCCGGCCTCCAAACATCAGGGAAACATTCCGAAATGATCACATCCATGGAAGATGAAAGGTAACCTCACAAAGCAAGCAACAGAACAGCCCATACTCACCAAACAAATCGGCAATGGGGTATGAGGAGCATTCGATATATTAGCCATGGCAAACGAGTCATTAAATCAAATTCGAAGCAACACAAAAAACCATTACGACTAAGCATTTTGAAGAAGTGATGCTGGTATTCAGTTTATATTTCAAGGAAATACGAACACTCTAACAACAAAGAAATCTTAACGAAAACAATTAATTATGCAAGATCATCTTATATATACAAAGATTGAAAAGAAGGAAGAGTTGTAAACGGAATAAGGGCGAAATCCTCACCTTTCCGTAGGCAGCGAACACGGACGGGACGAGCTGGAATAGTGACCTTCACCACACAAACTCGAACACGAACGACAGCCAAGAAATTTGAGCAAGTATATCAAACCCAAAACACAAAAATGAGTACCTCCTCTGTTTTCCTTGTAGTGTATTTAGTAGATATTAGTTATTTATTTTTTTGATGCCCTTGGTTAAAAAATTTCCCAACCAAACAAAGAAAACTCCCCCCATAACAGTGAATAAAAGGGAATACATATAGTGATTTTTAGGGCTGATTCAGGGGAAATTTCAGGTCCAAAATCCGGACAGAAAAGGGCCTATTTCAAAATTCAAACTCCCAAACCTTTTTCACCAATTTGGAGAGACAACTTTTCTCTGAAAAATCATCCTATTTCGGAAGAGGAAAGGTAGATGGACGCCTCGGATCGATCTCTCGTCCTTCGGCGCGACGTGGATCGACCCTCAGCCCCAAGGACTGAGGCGCAACTTGCTTTTGCTGCCACGACAAGGATGGGAGGAAGACGACACGGATAAAGCCGTTGCTTTTCCGTGAATTGCGTTGTGTATCTACGTCTGGTCGCTGTCCACGCTTTGACGCGTGAAGGAGAAGCGTACAGGGGTCGCTGGATTTTGTTGTACGTTGCCGAAACTTCTGGTTCTCTTGAGAATAGAAAAGTGACGGGTCGGGTCGGGTCTTTTAGGAGAAGAATTGGGTTGGGTCGGCTGGATTTTGTTATTGGGTTAAGTGAGAAGGTGGGCTGGTGGGTTTGGGAAAGTTTGGATCACTAATGTATTATATTGCATTTTGGGGCTGGGTATTGTTATTGCTGGAAATTGGAGTTGGCTGAAAAATTCATGTGATGTAGTGGAAAGGACATGAGGCCAAGACAACACAAGTTGTGCCAAAAGTAATTCATAAAATTTAATGGTTACCAATCAACTTACCTATCCCTCTTAATTACACATCAAAACCTAACGAAAATTAACGTGAGAATTCTTTTTTAAAAAATAAAAAATAAAAAAAAATTTAAAGCTAATATTTTCGGATATGTTGTAATTTATTTTTTGTATCTGCAAAAAAATGTTGGGGTATATATAATAACTTTTACAAGAAATTTAGTAAAAATAAATTTGACCATCAAAATAATAAATATTTGTGAAAAAGATCAAATATATCCCTACATAAATAGTTTTTTCAAAAGAATAAATTTAAGTTGATTTGTTTAACTTTCATTGGAAGAGGATATATGTGAATCGGTTGTGTAAACAATAGAAGTATATGTGAGCCACTTTTTTAATGAAAGGTATATCAACTTTAAATGACAAAGTTAAGAAGTATATTAAAACATTTTCTCTAGAAAAAAATAATACATGTGTTAGTTGTATCATATACTTTATTTAATATTATTTTTATACATAATAAACCATGATGTTAACGATACAGAATGTCTCAAAGCTCAAGAGAAAATGCACCACCAATTGTCATCTTTTTTCTCTTTCCAAAATGAAGACTTTTCAAACAACAAAAAGACAATGATAAATTGAAGCAAATTCATTACTTTCTCAATTCAATAACTGAAGCAAGAGAGTAAGGATAATTTATTAGGGATGTAGAAAGGGGGGCCTAGGTGGGGGATTAAAAAATAAAAGAGCTTAAAATGATGGATTTCTACCCAGCTTATTATAGCGTTAAAAGATAGAAATGGGTTCCAAAGAATTTTGAAACCGTCAGTTTCTCTGTTTCGCTGACTGATGAGAGTGCCAATGAAGGAAATCTATTTTGCTGATTTATGAGAGTGCAAACAATTACAACAAAATAAGCATCTGGGTAACTGAAACACGAGTAAATCAATATTTTGTTATCCAACCTTGAAGTCATCCCCAGCAGGATATACTTCCTTGAGTTTCCGCTAGCTCTGAGGTGTCACTAGAGGTTGAGTAATGGACAGAATTTGAAGGAAACCTTATTATCTCCAAAGTTCTCTAATATCAAAACCAAAAAAAATGATGTAATAATGCAGTCACATCAAACTTGAAATCAATGAGGTACAACATTGCGTAAAAAATGGAAGCAGGCTTCAAAGTCATTCCCATTTCCTTAGATTTGAAGCTTGGTGTAACTATTATCAAGGTTTTGGCTACCTGATTGAGAAAGTGATCGAGGTTGCATTTCTTGGACCCTTTATCTCTGCAGAAGAAAAGTGAGTCTTAATAGTCACAAAGATGAAGAGTGAGATTTGTCACAGGAATAAATGAATTGCTATTATGATGAATGTTCCAATGCAAATATAAAGAGAAGTAACCATAACCATAACTTACATCTGTTGGAGAGCCATTCGTTTTAATAATCACAGGGATTCTCCATGGATATATATGAAGGGAATTTGAGCAATATTTGGCCAGTATTCCCCCTTGCCAAATTCTAGTAGTGGTCTGAGCAATGGACATTTGGAAATAACTAGTTTAAAGAGGGAAGAGGGCATCCCTTTTACAGGAAGGGACTGGAGATTAGGGCAATTATGGATGGACAGCCGAGAGAGGGAGGAGGGCAGTGATTGGAGATTAGGGCAATTCTCGATGGTCAGCTGAGAGAGGGAGGAGGGAAGTGCTGATTCGGAGAGTGATTGGAGATTAGGGCAATGGAAGATGTCTAGATGTAGAAGCGAAGTGAGGTGCCAAAGATGTAGTGAATGGAGCTCATTATGGTCATGTAAACGTAGCTCAGAAAGAGAGGAGGGAAGCTGCCCTGGTTCCAGCATTGACTGAATTTGAGGTAAATTACCAATACATAGATATTGAAGAAATGTGAGGCTTTTGAGAACTTGGGTGCTTAATGTTTTGAGATTGGATACCTCAAGTCTTCGAATAGAGCAAGGCAACTCCCAATGTTGGTCATTGCCATTATGTTTGATGGCTAACTCTCTGAGACAGGGAAGTCTCTGTAAACACCACTCCTTTACCCCGTTCACTAGTTTCTTGCAATCATCGATCTGAAGGACTTGTAAATTGAAGAGCTCTATCTCTGGCAGCCACTTCAGCTTCTCACAATTCCAAATATTCAAATACGTCATCGCAGATGGAAGGGTTCCAACTGCCACCCAAAGTTTTTCAAGTTTGCAACAAAACCTTATACTGACACTTTCAGTTGCAGTAGGAATCAAAAACTTAGTAAGGTTGGGGCAACGCTCTACTCTCAAATAGCGTGCTGTTGGGAGCAACTCAGGTGATATATCATCTATAGAATGACATCCCTCCAGTCCCAATTCCTCGAGAAACATCTCACCAACGAGATATCCTTATTCTCTTCAAGGTAATGGGAAGAATGCTAAAAGGAAAGGAAGTAAGAGAGTTGCAAAAGAAAATAGATAATTCAACAATCTGCTTCATTCCCTCAACTTGGGATCTAAATAGTTGAGTTTCATCAAAAACAACTCCAACCTTAGGAGTACCAATAACTTCAAACCTTTTTAAACTTGAAAGTCGAATAGGTGTCTCCAAATTGAGTTCATGACATCTTGAAATTTTCAATTCTTCCAGAGATGAAAGATTTTCAGGCAACTTCCCCATCAACTTTGGACAATTTTCAATTGAAAGCTTCTCAAGTTTAGGGAACTCGACACTTCCTAGTACGGGCCATTGCTTCCATTCCCGCATATCTTCAAATTCAAGCGTCTCAAGAGAGTTAAAAGGCTTATTGGAGGACGAACTACCAAAGAATTCTTCACAGACCTCTGTTATTCTATGCATCCCTCTAATGGAAAGGAATTTCAAACAAGGGAATTGTCCTAGTGCTGGCAAGGAATCACAGTTCTTGCAGTTGCTAAGACACAATTTAACCAGCTTAAGAAACAAAGGATCAGCTAGCCAGTTTGAAAATTGTGTCCCTCTCTCTCTCTCTCGTTTGCTAATGGTCTTTCTTTGTCTCGAAAATTACAATTTCTCAATTAATTTGTCAATTTTGATATCTTTTAAATAAAACATATCTATGAGTTTGCTTGGTACTTTAGAATCTACTAGTTTCACGGCACATGCGTTGCACGTATGTCCAATTCTGCTAGCATATATTTTAAAAAAATAATAAGATAATATTAAACATGTGTGGAAAGAGTAATATAAATTTGAAGAAAGAAAGAACAAATTGAATTCGACAAATTTTCATTATTTAAACATAGGAGCAGAAAAGTCTACTACAAGGTTGATTATCATAACCATTACTTAGTATTTATTAAGAATACATTAATAAATCAAATACACTCCGACATTCCTTGTTCTCCTAATTCCATTATTTAGCCATTATTGCATTTAAAGTAAATAATGCATCATCAATGATAATTGAATTTTGAGGTTAGGATCTATATATATATATATATATATATATATATATATATATATGATTAGACTTTCTCTTTCTTTATCACAAGTATTTGAAATCCAATGTAAAATAGTACACTATCTCCTACCATCTAAAATAGTCATTTTACATCTATAAAAAAAAATAGTATTATATTTGGATCCACACTAAAATTATAAGCCTCCAATATACTAAAAGATCAGTAACAATGTATACATATGCCATTTTCTTTTCAAGATTTTTGAGGGTAAACTCCTCTCTGTATGACGTTATCGTCATCTATCAGAAAGTCAAAATCATTAAAGTTTAAGCAGAATAAAAGAGATTCAACTACATTATTCCTAAAAAAATACCTCAAAAGATTCTTACCTTTATTTTGTAATTTTTCATAGTGTTACGTGATTTAGCCTCTGACTAAACCTACAAGTATTTTTATCCACATCTTAAAATACATAAAATTTGTATTCAAGAAAACAAACTTATAATTAGCACGTCAAAAATCTCACCATTGGATTAGTTAGAGAAGAGCTAAAGACGGAAGTGCAAAAAAAAATTGTGTAATAGAGCAAAAATACCAAAAATTGTTAAAGGTAACAAAAAGAAAAACAAAAAAAAACTACCTAATTTTGGAATAAGGAGACGAAAATTAACTTGAATATGCAATGAAGTGTCATGCTTTAGTATTTATATTTATATTTATAATAAGTAGTACAATTTGTAACTTGCATAGAAATAATAAAATATTGTAATAAATAAGTATTGTGTGTTTAAATTGTCAGTAATGTTTTTTTGATAAAGTTGTAATGAACTTTTATTTTTAATTTCTACAAAAATCACATAATTAATAACTCTTCTTAATTATTTTAATTAAGAAGAATACATAAAGATAAAGTTTTTTGTCTACCCCTTTGAATTACAAGAAATAAGAACTAAAAAATAAGAAACAAAGAATTAATAGCTATTAAATATGGTGATGGTTAGACTACCAAACTCATTTTTCCTTTTGGTGATTCATTATAATTTGATAAAAACAATTATTATAATTAAATGGTATATTTTTTCAATGTTTTTATAATTTTGTACATGAATATGAAGAAAATTGTTCATGATTAAAGGATAAAAACGTCCTACAATTTTTAATGGACATTTTGATAATTGAACTTTCAATTTATAATTTTTTCCACTTTTAGAATAAAAATATAATATATGCACCAATTGAAAATTCAGAAATTGATATAACAGAGTGAAAATTATGTTTCATAGATTTAAGTACAATAAATATGTATTTATTATTATATTATTATTCTATAGATAATATTTATTATTAAAAATAATATTAATATAATAATAACTCTTTTTAGAGACTTTTAAAATGTAAAACAATTGATAAGTAAAAAAATAGAAAAAATAAAGGCAACCAAAAAAAAATAAGTTTTGCTAGTTCATAAGGTGTTGTGTAAACATTTTCACCCCAAAAAAAGAGAAGAAAACTATAATTCTATAATGAAATAACGATTACTAGGAGAAAGGAAAAAAATTATTACCAAAAGAAAGGAAAGAAATTATTTATTATCAGTACTTTAATCGTATAGAACCTGCACAAATAAAAAAAATATAATCACATGGTGCTTCAAAGTTAAGTGGGCATAATATTATTCCAAATAATCTGAATACAAGAAAAGAATATAACCACATATATAAATGTTCAGGAAGAAGACAAAAAAAAAAAAAAAAAAAAAAGAGAAAACAGCGAGCAATATACATAACATAAAAAATTCTTTCAATTTTAAGATATTGATAATAAACAAATGCAAAAGTTGATCAATATTAAAGAACAAATCTTTCATTTTTGAAAATTTTAAAAAAAACCTTACGTGGGTTATCTCTTATGGAAGAAGTATAGTTATATATCAATATAGTCATTGAATTCTTAGAGAAGACATGGTTCTTTATTAAAAAGTTATGACCTTTGGACTTCTTTTTACTTAAATTCCAAAAAAAAATAAAAATAAAAATCTAAAAAGGGCAAAATGGTAATATAACATTGAAGTTAGGAGCTTTCTGCTCATAATAATATATGATATGATATGATGATATATGATGATAGTTGGGGCTAGGTAATTCATTGTTCAGATGGTTTTAGATAGAGATGACAAATGGGCGGGTAAAATTGGAATGAGTTAATAAATGAACGGGTGAATAGCTATTTGGACCGAATGAGTCGAATTGAAAAGGTTATAGTTAGCCCTCTTACAAAATTTCTTCCACATGTACTTTGGATATTCTATTAGAGACTATATTTGTTATCATATCTGCGACTTACCATCTTTTTTCTCAATATTTAATTATTTGTATTATTTATATGTAAGAACTTGCTAGGAATATTTCCAAGTCAATTGGACAAATGAGTGGACAATTAATTAGTTAACCATAACGACTTTAAAATGTTAATGAGGTGATTTTTTCTAAGCAATGAATTGTGTCGGGACCTCTCAACCTCCGTAACTGGGATAAAATCTACGCACAATCATACACTTCATCACTTTCAAATCACACTTTGTAGGACTATATTAAATATATTGTTATTATAGTAAATTGTGCTGTCTATTAACAATATTGAATTATAATCTATTCATGAAGAATTTAACTGCATAAATATTATTCTATTTTTCAATTTGCATGACTCAATTGGTTTTTGAAAAAGTCAAACCTTTTGCTTTTGATCGTGAATTCGGTCATGAAATATTTGATTTTTTGAGACAAAATTTATATATTTAAAAATTAGTTGAAAGTACTTTTCAAATGGTAATCACCTTGTATTTCTAATTCTAAGACTATGAATTCGAGTAATTAGTGAAGTAAAAAGGTGAGACCTCCCATGAAAAGGGTTAAAAAAAATCTATCTTTTTAAAGATATTTCGAGTTTAAATCGTTGAAACAAAGTTTAGTAAATTTACATTCAAATTAGATAAAAACTTATTCCTATATGATATTTAAATTATGTCAATAAATGCATGACATGTATTTACGTATAGATTTTTAACACTTAGTTGAAGTTAATAAACTTGCATTCTCATATCATTAAACTACTCAACCATAGTAAATTTACTTGATTTGATGCATATATTCCATACAAGTAAGTATGGTGTAGAGTTAAATAATTAATGATGTCATCTTGACTATTGACGTGGAAAATATGAGGGTGGGCCCACATCAATTGTCCTATAGGCTTAGAATAAACTGACATGTACGAGACTTTTTTTAATCTGATATTTTCTCAAGAAAAAAATTACTTTTGCATCGACACTCTTGTTAGATAATTATCGAGGCAAAAACACTTCTTTGTGTATATATCAGTTATCATCTTACTCACATAATCAAAGACCACAGAGACAACTGGATTGAAGGGGACAACAAGATTGCAAGGGTTGCTATTAGACATTGCAAGAATCTCTTCAATATGGGACAACCTAACCTGGACAGTGGCACTTTGGATTGCATACCAAAGAATATGCTTCACAGAGAACCCATAGAGGATGAAATTAAAAATGTTGTGTTCAGTATGAGTGCAAATAGCAGTGCAGGACTTGATGACTTCGATGGTAAGTTTTTTCATACATGTTGGGATATTATGATGTTTGTGACTTTGTTGCTGAATTTTTCTCTAGAAAAAAACTCACTAAATACTTCACTCACACGTGTTTGGCTCTTATCCCTAAAATTGAGTCCCCTTCTAACTTTTCTGAATTAAGGCCTATTAGATTAACTTTTCTAACAAATTTTTTTCTAGAATTCTAGATAGAAGGCTCAATCCTATTTTACATAGACTCATATCTGTTTATCAAAGTGATTTCATTCCGGACAGATTGATTACTGAAAATGTCATGCTTGCTAAGAAATTACTCATGGTATGTCTAAGCATAATACTGGTGGTAATATTGTCATCAAATTAGATATGGAAAAGGCATATGATAGAATGAGTTGGAATTTTCTAATGGATGTTCTTAGAAGATTTGGCTTCTCAGATAGATGGATAAATTTAGTGTGGAATTTAATTTCTAATGTGTGGTATTCTATTTTGATTAATGGATCTAGAAATGGTTTTTTCTCTTCTGCTAAAGGTTTAAAACAGGGTGATCCTCTGTCCCCCTCTTTATTTATTTTGGGTGTTGAGGTCCTCTCTAGAACTTTGAATAGTTTACATACTCATGATAATTTTATCCCTTTCTCGATGCATCACAGAGGTACTCAGATTAACCATTTAGCATATGCTAATGATATTGTTATTTTCAGTAGTGGTAAGAGTAAATCTATTAAGCTCATCATGAAACAAATCAACAACTATGAGAAAGCTTCAGGGCAAGAAGTCAATAAGAATAAAAGATTTTTTTACTAACCCTAAGGCTAGTGCTTACAGAATCAACAGGATGAGATAGTGTACTGGTTTTATGGAAAATAATTTCCCTTTTACTTACTTGGGTTGCCCGATCTATATTGGTAGGAAAAAGATTTCTTACTTTGATGATATGGTTACAAAAGTGGTAAAAAAAACTCAATGGTTGGCAGGGTAAGATGCTTACCTATGGAGGTAATGTTGACACCCAAATTTGACCCTCCACAATATAAATTAATCATTTCGAGCTTCTCCAATTTCAAACCATTTAAAATAATTAGTTTTATAAAGTTTCAAAAAATTATAACATAGTTTGCAAGATTTTTTTTAATAGTTTTGTCACTTTTCATAATTTTTAGATAATATATATGTTTTACATAATTATGTGTATAATTGATATATTTTATGATTATTCGAAAATCGTCTAAAAAAAAAAGATTTTATATTTTAAATTTAGGGATAGTTATAATTTTGAATTAATGAGTTTAATGAAATTCAAAATACTTTCAAGTTATTTTTTAAAGTAATTTTATCGTTTTTTTAATAATAAACATGTATATTTTAGCAATCACGTTATTTTATAAATATTTGAAAAGTCATCACAAAAGATTTTACATTTTAGTTAAATATTTTATTAATTTACTTTAAGTTATAGTTATAATTTCGAGTTAATTGGTTTTGTAATTGAATTAGTTAGTTTATAATTAAGTTAATTATTTGTTTTGTCATGGGATAGTATTAATGCCCCAGGCTCTTATTAATTTCTTGTCATTTTCCTATGTTTGTGCTTTCATTTTCTCGTCCCATGCTCTTATGATTCTCTTATCAGTGCTTTGTATTATTTTACTACTTGCTTGTTTCTATTTGAAATTGGTATTAATTCTCTCTTATTTTGTTTTGCTCTCTGCCAAATCTTTATGAGTCCAAATGGATTCTTTCTCGATCTCTCGCATCTTTGACGGGCCATAAAGGCCCCCCAAATTCTCCTTTTACTCGAGTCAGCCCCTATAAATTCGGAAGCTGTTACAGGTCCCGGAGACCCAACACTGCTGGAAATTAGTTCACAAATGTTCAAAAGCCCAAGAAAAGGGGGCTGTATACATGTTATATACGGAAGTATACGCTGATATACAAGTTCGGTACAGAAAACACAGGCGAAAAATACGAAAATACAGAGATGAGATGAAACACGGGTGTTTGAAAGCAAGATATACATGAAAAACACCTATACACACGCTGATATACACTGATATACATCAGGTGTATACGAAAACGGGAATTGGGTTAAGCCCAATAGTGGCAGCGAATTTGGCCCAAAAAGGGTCCAAGTTCATTTTTCCTTTACCCTTAAATTATTTAATTGTCTTTATTTATTGTTTGTTTTTATTATCATTAACTCTAACTTTAGAATTGTTAATTAACTTAATCGAATTCCCCAAAAGACAAACTATTTCTCTGTGTTGTTTTATTTCTAACAAATCTCATTTTATCAACTCTTGCATTTTAATTTATAATCTTTAGTCAAACAAAAATTTTATTTAGTTTAAAATAGTTTTTTTTTATAACCCAAAAAATGACTCAAATAGAAACCAATTAATTTAGTTTCGTTAAAATTCTAATTACGTGTCTCTAATTCAAATATTTCAATTAAGGTCCAATTTTCTTAAAAAATAAAAAATTGCTCTTTGTTTAACTATTTTTTCAAAGTTAATCTAATAATGTAAAATATTATTATAAATACTTACTTAGTCATTTTCTCAAGAAGGTTAGTCAAAACTTTTATTCTTCAATTAATTTAAAATGATTTTCATGCTTTAATGTATTAAATTGGTTCAAGTTATTTTAAAATGAATTAAATAAATTCTAATTAATCTAGTTTTATTAATATTCTAATCAATTATATTTCAAATCAAATATTTCATTTTGAATCCCTTTTCTCTAAAAATAAAATAAAATAAAATGTGTCATTTATTTAACTTTTTTTTAAAAAAAAATGAAAAGAAAAAAAAGTTAACCAAATATTGTAAGTTATTCTTCTTATGTTAAATCACCTTTTCTAAAAAATAGTCGAATATATTTTAGTCAAGTCGCAGGTCAACCGCAGGTTAGCGGGCACTTCGAATGCTTAAACCCTTCTCGAAGTGTAAATTGAACCCCGAACCCTTTTTGGTATTTTCAAATGATTTTTTCTGTTTAGATCTTTGAAAATTTTAAGTTTTCTTGATTTCTTTAAAAAATTAAGTGACGACTCTTTTCTAAGTATTTTCTTAAATTGTTTTATACTTAGAACATTTCAAGAAGTGATTTTTCTAAAGATAGGAAAATTATGAGACAACAGGTAAAACTGTTTTGATCAAAAGTGTTCTTCAATCACTCCCTATTTATACTCTCTCAGCGATTGATCCTCCCATTGGTACTATTAATCTGTTAGAAAAGAATTTTGCACGATTCTTTTAGGGTTTTAATGAGAACAGACACAAACACCATTGGAGATCTTGGAAAAATCTTTATGTTCCTAAAGATGAAGGTGGTATAGGTATTAGAAACATGGATGACATATCTAAAACCTTGGCCGTTAAAAGATGGTGGAGATTTAGAACCAATCAGTCTCTCTGGGCTGATTTTATGAAAGCTAAGTATTGTCACAGGGTTCACCCTTCTGTTAAAGCTTGGACCTCTGGTAATTCACAAGCTTGGAAGCTCATGGTCAATGTTAGATAGGTTGCTGAACCTAACATTTTCTGGAAAATTAACAGTGGTAGTTGTAATATGTGGTGGGACAATTGGTGTGAGAAAGGGCCTCTGGCTATTCTGTACCCTGACCATGTGCATAACAATAACGCCAAGGTTATGGACTATATTGATTGTGGTAACTGGAACATGAATAAATTAAGGGAAGATCTCCCCGAACATATAGTCCTATATATTACTAACATTCCTATTGGGGATGCTAATGATAATGACTATGATGTTTGGAACATTAATCAGGATGGTCAATACACAAATTCTTCTGCTTGGCAAAGCATAAGAGAAGTGAGACAGAAAGATGGCATCCTGAGTAAGGTTTGGCACAAGTGCTTACCTTTCAAAATATCCCTTCTTACCTGGAGAATGATGCTAAAAAAACTACCGTTTGATGAGGTACTCCAAAAGTTTGGTAATCCAATGGATACCAAATGCCTATGTTGCACAATACCTCAAAATGAATCAATTCAACATGTGTTTAGTGATAGTGAGATGGCTAAGCATATATGGAATTACTGTGAAACCCCCTTGGAATTAATCACCAAGGAGGCAACATTAGGATTCTCTTCAATGCTTGGTGGAGTATGAACACTACCAACAGTGTGCATAAAATGGTACAACAAATCACTCCCATGTGTATAGCATGGGAAATCTTGGACATCTTGTAGATATAGAGATCAGACCAAATATTTGACATCTAGAATGGAAGTGCAAATTTTATGGAACATCAAAGCAGCTATTTGTGTTGCCTTCCCAACTTGTGACTTAACAGGAAAATGGGTTCAAATTTGCACAAGAATTGAAAGGTACAAACCTATTGTAAGGTGGAGGCAAGTTGTTTGGACCAAGCTTGTGACCGGAAGGATCAAATTCAACACAGATGGAAGCTATATGCAAGAAAGTATTTCCAGGGCTGGCATTGGAAGGGTTCTCAGAGATGACACTGGCCATCTCATTATGGCTTTCTCGGTCCAAACTCAATGTAAAAGCAACAATCAGATAGAAGCAATGGCAGCACTCTATGCAATAGAATGGTGTAATCGAGTTAGGTACGACAAATACGATTTGGAGTTGGACTCAAAGGTGGTTATAAATATCCTCGAACAAAAAGACACCAACAATGTGAAGCTGAAAAACATTATCAATGAACTGTCAACGTGTAACATCTGGCAATTTGAAATAGCTATGAAGAAGCTTAGAATTGAAAATAGTCATTTTTGGAAAGAATTCAAAATCTGGAAATTTAGCTAAGTATGGAAAAAAAGTGAGTTTTTGGTCAACTTCAAATAGTCATAACTCCTAGCTCAGGATGATTTAGGTGTATTTCCAGTTATTTTTGGAAAGCTCTTGGAGTGATCTTTCCAACGATGCCGAGTTTGCTCGATTTCGAGTTCGTATAAGTGAGTTATGCCCTTTGGAAGTTGGGCTGTTGGCATAGGGAAGTTCATTCGAATTTGTAAGGGTATTTTGGTCTTTTCCCTAACCATTTCTTTTGGTTATATTAAGGGTATAGGCTGATTTTAAATCAGTTTTCCCTTTTAAAAGTGAGGGTTAGGGCTTTGAGAGAGAAGAGGAGAAGAAGAGGAGAAGGAGAAGAAGAAGCAAGGTTCGTAGAGAGCGTCGTGAATTTCTTCAGGGGTGATCCCTATTAAGGTATGTGAGATCATATTGTTGGGTTGGTTCATTCCCCCACACACCAAACTCGTTTAATTCCAAGAAAAGATTGGTTGTGTTTGTTGAAGTTTGTGGTGGTGTTTGTTGAAGTTGTGGTAGTGTTATTGAAGTTTCTTGTTGGTTTGGTGCATGATTCTAAGTGTTTGGGGCTGGAACCTTTGAAGTTAAGAAGGTTTAGAGTTGGAAAAACAAAGGAGAAAAGTTGGATTTTCGGGGAAAAGGCTGGGGCGTCGCGCCAGCCAGTGAGCCCCAAAAGGGATTCTGAGCTTTCCCCCTTGGGGCGGCGCGCCTTGCAGAGCGCCCAGCAGGCCCTTCTGAAGTCTGAAGGCTGGCGCCCCGCGCCTCTCAGGGCGCCAAGGACGCCAATCTTCCTCATTCCTTCCCCACTTTTTCATACATGTTCCTTGGTAATGTACCTATGTTTTATAGTTGTTTTCAACACTCTAAGGTACATCTAGACATCACGAACTCATCCATAAACATGAGATCATTACCCTTGAATTCATAATCCAATTCGAGGAAGGTTAGGATCAAAGTTAAGTGAAGTTAGAGTCAAGCTTAGAAGTTAAGAAGCAAGCCAAAGCAAGTTTTAAAGTTGTTCAAGAGTCTTTATTGAACGTTTTAACTTCATTTTTAGGCTCAAGTTTCAAGTTAAGTAAAGAGTATAGAGTTTCAAGTTAAGTAAAGAGTATAGAGTCAAGTTCATTTCTCAAAAGTTATTAGGGAACTAAGTATTCCCAAAGAAGTTTATAA
>JAJOOR010008250.1:0-30795 GCA_036250505.1 Solanum acaule | reverse complement strand
AATTCAACACATGATTATTAGGAGTTATTTAGAGTGAGATATAAAGTATAATAATCTCAAAATATAATACAAAATCTTCATAACAAATTTTATTTCTTTATTCATTAATACCCATGTATCTTCTTCTAAATTATATGATATGAAAACTTGCTATCATTCATGTTAATCATCACGAGAAATCAAAACAGGACATTAAGATAGAACAAGAGTAAAACCCAAAGTTAATTATATGTTCATGAAGTGAAAAGAGAATCACAAATTCTACTTAATCTTGCAGTAAATTGAAAGAGAGAGTCTGCATTGATGAATGCTTGCAATAAATAAACAATATAGTTACAACTTGGTTTAAAGATTGAAAGATTCACCTTTATTTACAGAGAAAGAAATCGACACAGAGAATTTGAATCAATGACGAAAACTTGGGCTTCAAACCGAGCGAGTTTCGATGGTGAAAACTAACACTTCGAACTGATGGTGAAAACTCAAACTTCTAACTGAGCGATAATCGGAGGCTACACATCTGTAAAGCTATGGGGAAGAGACAAATTAGGGCTTTTTTTAGCTTTTAGGTGAAGAGCGGGAAAGAAGATGAGCTAAATTAAAAATGCCTCCTATTTTAATTTAATAAAAATAAGAGACCTCACAAGGTCTCTTATTTTAAAATATTATTTAACAAATTTGACTAGTAAAATGAGACCTCACGAGGTATCTAAAATTAAATTAGTATTCTTTATTTTAACAAATAGTGACCTCGTGAGGTCGCATATTTTATACGAAAACATACTATAAAATAAAAAATGTAAAATACGTCACTTATATTATTAATTAGGCAAATTTTTTTATGAAATCGACCTCACGAGGTCTCTCCTGTTAAGAAAAAATTAAAAAAAGTTACTGATGCAAATAGCGACCTCATAAGGTCTCTTTTTAGCGACCTATTTTTGAAGTCTCTTTTTTTAGGTCTCCTTTTGCAATATTTTTAGTAGTGGGAGCAGATACAACCTCTTCTGGAAGAGTGCCAATTAATTCGCTAGGTCATTTTCTTAATTCCTTGCTGTCTTGTTGGAGAAAAGAGATCTTTGAGCAAAGTCCAACACTAAATTCTATTATTATGTAAGTCTTTGTAAGATTTTATTTTAATTTTTGGGATTTTAGTTCTTATTATTTTGGAGTTGTTAATTTAATTGTAGTGTTTAAGATCAGTTAGGATACCTGGATTATGTGTCGTATGGCTACTTGCTCCTATGTCCACATACAAATGTCATCAGTAGTGTTTTGTAGATTAGTAGCAGCCAATGATTATGGTAGCTTATCTGCGGCTTGGTAAGAGTAATCCCACCTATAAAACACTTAAGAGCAGTATGGTTATTTCTACCACAAATTTGACACACCTCAGTATTGTTTCTCTCATTACTTCCACTTGAAGGACTGTTCTGAGGACCTGGTCCGTTTCTGCTGTTTTAAGAACATGTTCCCTGTCCAGCAAGCTTGAAGCCTCTTCCTCTGGAGTTGAAGTTATTGTTTCCTCTTCTTTGAGAATAGTTCCCTCTCCCCCTACCCTTTTGGACAGAGAATTCCATGTTATGGTTTTGTTGTGGCACTTCCTCTTCATCCTCCCTCATATCAAAACCACTGAGAGCATTAACAAATTGATTAAGAGTAGGGGTGTCTTACCTAGCATTACAGTCATAAAGGTCTTGTACTTAAGACCTAGACCTCTAGCAAAATTAATCACTTTGCTATCTTCATCTACAGGCTTGTGAATAGCTGCAAGTCCATCACATATGCCTTTGAATTCCTTAATATATTCACCAATTGTTTTGGTTCCTAGCTTCACACTTTGTAGTTGTTGTTTGAGCTGGAACTCCTTATCTTTTGTTACTTGAAGATAAACTTCTTCCAAGCATTCTCATATCTCATTGGCAGTTGAACATCCTATGATCAAGTACATACTTTCTTCTGTCAAGGTGCCTGAGATCGAACTCATTAGCAACACATCCTTCTCCTCTCATTCATCAACACTGCTACTGTCTTCTGCACCCTTCTCGCTTGCTATAGCTTTCTCTGTAGTCTGTCAAGTGGAACATGCACCTTTAGTTGGTTCATTCTCTGTGATGAGGTAGGTTAATCTCATCACTTGAATCAACTGAGACATTTGTGTCCTCCATATAAGATAGTTCGTTGACTTAAGTTTAATGGAGTAGGACGAAATAAGATGATGAAGTGAGTCGAAAGAGTGTTGGTAGAAAGGGCCATTGCAATTCGATATTATGGTTGTTTTGGTTTTGATCTAATACGTTTAAAGAGTGGAAACACTTTAATGCTCTGATACCATGTAGAAATCTCACGTAAGTATGGAGAAATCAAGGATTGTATTGATAAAAAATTAATGTTGAGTTACAAGCTGCTTATATAGGAGAAGAGTCTCATTCTAGCTATACTAGGAATCCTACTACAACACAAATATATTATATACATGATATCCTGGTCAACTTTAACCTCCTACACGATTCAGTAGCTTAGTCGTGCATAATTTAGGATTTAGTAGTTTAGTCCTAGTATGACTATAATTCTAACTCGTCAGCTTCGATGGACATGTTCCTTCGACATGTTCCATCAGTCTTCAGGCTTCTTTCAATATGAAATATGTATATAAGTAAAAATGTATGTATAAAAACACTCGGCACTACCTGAATAATAGATTTGAACTCTACATTTGCTTTAGATGTTTCTATTGAATTTACAAAATTTCCAAAATCCTGAATTAGACCCAATGAAAAGGATGGTGGATCATCAAACTTTTTGTCATGCAAATGTATACCACTGGTTATTCTCGTCGATGGAGTTTGAGCATCCATTGAATTAGTGAAATAACTATAAGATTGAGGATTTGAGATGAAAGTTCATAAAAAAAAACCTAAAAATTTGTATAAAATCAAAATTGATTTACACACATTTTTTGCGGTTACCTAAAATTGTGATGCCACAATCAGGAGAGTAATGGTGAAAATTCAAAATTCAAAATGATATGGGTAAGAGATTTCGGAGAAATTGAAGTAAGCGGGGAGAAAAATGATGCGCTTTGATTTGTATAAAAATATATATAAATATATCTTCCATTTTTTTTATATCTGATACAAATCTGCAGGTCCCATCCAAATGAAAGATCGGCGAAATATTAGCTGTGAAATGGAATTAATCTAAACAATAGCTATAATATTTAATATGAATTAAATATTTGCTATTCTACACAATTTTCCCAATAAAAAAAGAAGAGAATACCAACATCTACTTCATCTTGGCTATAACAAAATACTTGGTCATTTTCTTTCAAATATTAACCCAGTTAGTATTTCTAGGCTAATATCTTAATTATGCTCCTTAGCTTTAGTTTGCCTAATTACTCGTTGTAGCTATAGTTTTAGTTGACGTAGATATTCTAATATGTATATTTCCCGTGCTTTTATTAATTGATGCACTTCATGATTCATTTTTTTTTTAATATAAATAAATTACTATTAAGATAAACTACATAGACATACTCCGCTATCATATTTATTATCATTATATATACTTTTAAAATATTACATATGTATATGTATTTATCTGGTGTGATTCATGTATATGACAAGCGAGATTTGTTATGTATCTCAAATAAATGTGAATCTATTTGACTACTGTGTATCTAGAATAAATTACACATAATTTTGATCTCATTAATTTAGAAATGCATGTATCTTGATGGATCTAGATGCTCTAAAATCTGGTAAAATTTATAATAATACAAACTAGAGTATATCTAATTAAACCAATGAGATTTATATAAAAATCGATAAGGATTACGTGTTGACATATCTTTTGTTTCCACTAATTCTACTGCACCAAGATGTGATTGATTGATTGATTATGTGTTGATTAGAAGGTCTTAATTTTGTTGGAATATTACTACTAGTTATGTTCCTCATGAAGGGAAAAAGAGGGCACATTAGAGTTTTCAAACATGAACTTCATTTAAGATGATTATTTTGAGATTAATTAATTAATCAAGAGGTTGACCAATAAACTAAAATGGTATACTAGTTCATGCATAACTCAAACAAATCAGTGTGTTCAACGTGAACTTCCTAAGATTGTAAATGTATAGCTAAGTGTTCTTAAAAGGATGATCACTACTCACTAGTGGTTTGATTAACTATGGACGGAAAAATACACACATCAAATTATAATCCGCCTAATTCGTCCCAGTTTGAGTTGATTATTGATCTGTTTATTTATAAATTAGCTCAATTCATAAATTCATTATTTTTATTAATTCATTTTTTTATATAATCATAATAAAGAAAAATAATAATGTTATAGAGTACTAAAAATAATAAAAGAATACAAAAAATCATTAAAACCTAGTTCATAATTATTGATTAATCTTATTATGTGACAAAAATTCACAGGGAATTGAATTCAACAACTTACCTAAAATAACAGCTCCTGTTGGCATCAATATAACGTGGGGCACAAAAAATCTCTGCAGTTAACGGAAAAAAAAAGGTCTTTTCAAAGATATTTTTAATCTTCTATAATTCAATATTACTAATTTGTTAAATCAAGTTAATTATAGGAGAAAGGGCGCTTCAAAAAGTGGGGCTCGTGTTAAAGAAATTTAAGCACTTGCGTCTTATAAAAATTAGAAACTGAAAATACGTAATTAAGGAAATAAACTTTTTTGAGAGAAGTAATTAAGTAACTTAATTAGTTAGTTCATTTACGGTTATAGTAGTAACTAGTAATTAAGGAAATAAAGTAAACTGAGTTTGTTGAGTAATTAGAGTTTTTTTCCATTATGGTAATAAGATGTGTATAAATAGATAACTATCTTTGTTTAGACTTCATAATTCACATAATTCGTTTAGGTTTACATAGGTTAACTCTTGATTGGGAATCAATGTCGAAGCAAATGGGAATACGTTTTCATCCTACTGATACGGAGCTAATCAACTGTCTTTAAGAGGTTTTTCAAAGGTGAATTATCTTTGAATCAACAATGTCCTATCCAGTTTGCGGATATTTATGGAGATCAACCACCATGGGAGATATTTGGAGCTAATTTTGAAGAGAAGTTTCGTTACTTTATTACTCCTTTGAAGAAGCAAAAGAATGAGTAGAAAAGGTTTTCTCGAATTTGTGCTAAAGGGACGTGGCAAGGGCAAACCGGGGAACATCTTATAAGGAGGAATTGTACGGCGCCTGTGGTAGGGTTTAAGAGAAACTTGAAGTTTAAAACAAGTGAGTGTGGCCAAAATAACACCTGGTTGATGGTAGAATATCATGTCGCGGATAGTTTCTTTAAGGAAAACAATCATATTCTTAAAGAAGATTTTGTAGTGTGTCGAATAAAGAAGAAGATGGGTAAAGAGAAGAACGTGGATCATGTTATGGAGGCACAAGATGGAGATGTTGTGGGAATTATTGATCCTATGTTGCTTGAACCTAATCATAATAAGGACTACTCCACAAGGGAAGATCAAGTTAGGGTTTGTGATGAACAAGATGCAGTTGAGGCTACAACTACCGAATTTGATGTTCCAAACAGTACTTATGAAGCTACTACAATGGAGAGGAGAGAGACAACGTTGGAAGTACAAGAAGGCCATGGAGTTGATGATATTAGAAGCGATGAATTTCAAGAAGAGATGTATAGAGCATTTGACGACATTCCTGTTGATATTCCTGACGATTGGTTGCAGAATTCATCCGTTCTACAAGATATATAATACACATCAAAATATTTATATTGTTCGATCCTTAGATGGATTATGTAGTTGAAAAAAATTGTTTATAGTTCAATTTTGCCCATATATATAAATGTCGATGTTCTGATTATTAATATTTCGAAGTAGAAAATCATAGCAATCTTCCATCTCCAGGTCACTGTTTTTTTCTGTAGCTAGGAGTAGTGCGGTTTTGAAATCTTTGCTTATCGGGAGGTTTCTTTGGGATTTGGTTTTGATCTAAAGATTTATTGGTTGTATGGTTTGATTTCTATTCACTTCAACTTTTTAAATTTTCATAATAAATCCATTGATAATTGGTGTTTTGATGGAAGAGTTGTTTTCAATTGAACGAGCGAAGAAGAAGAAGAGATATCTATAATTGTATCTTCGTCCTTATTTGTATAAACTAGTAAGTATATATCAATTTGATTTGTATAATTATTATTATCGATAGATTATTGGAGGTTTTGTCGGTTAATTGTTTTCAATTGTATTTGAATTGAGAGAATATTGATGTTCATGATCTACTAATAATTTACAGCATATGCTACCTTTTAGTCAGCTTTCACTACCTTGCTAACAAAGTATGGACATAGCAACGGCTAGTTTGATGGCGATTAGCTATTTTAAATCACAGCTTACTCAACATGTGGAAGTATTTTGAAAAATTAGTAGATATTCTTATATATTTTTGTGTCAGAAATTTTAGTGTTGCACTACTCTGTCAAGTTGTTGAAACGTTGCATAAGGCATTCAGTTCTGTAACTTTGGCAAAATGATGTTGTTGAAGCATCTAGATATCTGTTTAAATTTGTTGTTCTGGAGCACAATTCAAGCAGTTCCCATTATAGCTACTTATATCCACGGTGTGATACAAGAGTAGAACAAATTAAGGAAACAACTCAACTAATACTATAAGCCGTGTAAATAGTAACATTGATAATGTTGAGATGTGTAATTGGCAATCTCGTGTTGGACAAAGTTCTCAGGTACTATGTTCTACCTGCTTTCGCAACTATAAACTTTCATATTTGGCGTTTCTCTGCATTTTCCAACCTAAAGCTGAGCCTTTCTGTTCTGTTCCCAATTTCATCTCTGTCTCTCCTCGATCATTAAGTGAACAATAGTCCTCCAAAGAGGCTCTTCTTCCGTTTCATCACTATTTGGTAATGAGCTCTTAAAGTTCAAGAATCTAAAGCGTCTACTTGCTCGAAAGATCTATCTCCTAAAGTTTGACCGTCCACCAACTGAAACAGGTAAACAATGAGTAACTAGGCTGTTTTGGTCATTCCAATAATCATTCTGTCTGAGACGTGCCAGTTGTCCTGTATCTAACTCTTAACATGGTTGTGCTTTGTTTTGTATCTAGCTGTGTATTTTGGTTTTTCTTGCTCCTCATACTTCTTACCTTCGTCTGTTCCTCTGATTAGTCAACTTCTTGTACGTCTTACATGAGTCTGTTTTTTGTCTGAGGTAAATCTTCAATCTCTTACTACTGTTACTGTGATGTTAAAGAAAATTAGAGTGATAGCTTTGCAGGTCTTCTGCTGACATCCTGAATTTAATGATAGAATTACCATGGATCATGATTGATTCCTCCCAATGTATACATGAAGTTGGAACGACCTTCTTCACCTATAACAATCGGATGAGTGTTAAAACTATTAATAATACCCTCAACCTAGGTACAATTCATATTCATTTTTACATTTTGATCATTATATTTGAGACAGTAGATATTGTACAGGTATAATCACAATTTGAATGAATTTTGCGAGTAATCTCTTTCTGTTCACCTTTCGAAACTGCTTAACTGATCATTATCCGACTCAGATGGATTGGAAAAGATAAGGGATTGTCAAACTTCGTTTCTATTAAACTCTTTTCCCATCTCAAATGATCAGTGCTAAATCTGTTACCATTGTTCTGTTTTTAAATTCCAAGGTAATTACATTTCTCCTTCGTTTTGAACTGCTGCAATACCTTTTAATTTTTACTTTCCTCATAACTAGCTAATTTGCCTTTACATTAATTGTTTAGTTTACTTTATCAGCCAATAACTTTTAAATAACCTAGCTGATGATTGGTTCCTATACATATTGAAGTTTACAAGTGCTAAGTTAGGTAGATGTGCAACCCTTTAATTTTCACATTTTATATAAGATGGTCGAGGTTTCGTCGTTCGGATAAGCTTGAGTTTTATTGCAATTTGGCCAAAATTAGGAGTGGACTCTGAGTTTGAAGTAGAAACAATCAAAGAAATTCTCCGAGGTAGAACTACTGCTTATTCTTTGCAAGATGAGAAAAAGTTTCAAATGGAAATAAAAATTGTTTGTTCTTTCAATGTTTTTGAAAAATGTTAGCTTGTCAGGTCAAACATCAAGCAATTCAAATGAACCACACACTCTCAACTTTACAGAGGTTTCAACTGATGGTTAGTAGAAACATAAATCCGCACTTGTATCATTCCTTCTTGCTTTCTGTTTCCCATCTCTTAAGATTAAATGGCGTGTGCAGGTAATGCCAACATTTACCTCACTTGGAGTCAACTATAACAAATATGTCCAAGAGAAACCGTTGAAAGAGTTTTTATTAGCAAAGACATGACACTTTGCGCACCATGTTGCGCACTCTCTATTTTACTATTACGCATAACATATTGTATCAACTTTACAAACACTTCGTTCATGTTAACGCCCGGGCACCTTACTAGCATAATCTAAATTCAACATATTAAATCTTCTATAATTCAATATTAATTTGTTAAATCAAGTTAATTATAGGAGAAAGGATGCTTCAAAAAGTGTATATAAGCTAAATTAAGCTAACTAGCCCAAGTTTCATATAATATTATATATTGGTGTATAATATTGTATATCAAATTTTTAAATATTTTTGTTAAAAAAGTATATAAAAGTTTTGTATATTGCTATATATCGAATGTATATTATTGTATATCGAAAATTGTGTTTGAGGCTAAATGTTGTAATGTAAAGTTAAAACTATACTTTTATAATGTAAATTAAGTAATTGTGCTTCTGAAATTTTCGTATAAAATAGCTTACATATAGATGTTAGAGTGGGGCACGTGTTAGCGAAATTTAAGCACTTGTGTCCTATAAAAATTAGAAACTGTAAATACGTAATTAAGGAAATAAAGTATCTTGAAAAGTAATAATTAAGTAACTTTAGTTTGTTCAATTACAGTTATAGCAGTAATTTAGGAAATAAAGTAACTGGAGTTTGTTATGTAATTTGAGTTTTTTTCCATTAGGGTTATAAGATGTGTATAAATAGATAACTATCTTTGTTTAGACTTCATAATTCACAAATTGTATATAGTTCAATTTTGCTCATATATATAAATGTTGATGTTCTGATTATTGATTCTAGCGATATTTTATTTATTTATTTATTATCATCTATAAATAGGAATACATAGAAATACTATGATAAATCTGCTATGTATTAAAAGTTAATTATGCATGCAATATTAATATATTATAAGTGTTTTAAAATGCATTATGCCTATTTAATAAGAAATTGACACAATGTATTATAAATATATTAAAGTATGTGATAAATACACATTCAATTTCTCAGATTTGTTTTTAGGTATTTCTCTATAGCTGAAATGTTTCATTGTCGATCACATTTCCCCATGTATATTATGCATATCAATGTATATCACACATATATACACATGATATACATGTGATACACATATAAGTTAATTTAATCATGAGAGTTCAACAAATATCCTGTCACGCCTCGAGTCTACACCCTGGGCGGGACTGGCACTCGAGAACCATTGCTGGCCCCAAGCGAACCCTTGGCCTGACTTACTTACTCAACGGAAGACTTAATTCAACAAAGACAAGTCTATGTAATAAACTGGAATGTTATAATGGAACATTCAACTTGGCCATTAAGGCAAACTCAAGTCTTAACATAAGATAATGACAATGAAAAGACTAAAGAACTAACATCTGATTGTCTATAAAGCCTCTAAAACAACTAAGATTGATGTCGGGACAAACCCCACGCCATCCTAATGAACTAACAAAGTAACTGAAAGCAATAAAACGAGTCCTCTGGAATGCAAGGAGGCTCACCAACTGACTCTGGAGTGCTCACTGGATCAACGATGTGCCGGATACCGATCCTAGTTACATGTGTCTGCATCATATAAGATGCAGGCCAACTGGCATCAGTACATTGAATGTACAAGTATGCGAGTTGGAATACTAAACACAACATAGGCTTGAAAAGAATCTGAAGAACTTACCTGGCTCAACTTAACTCAACATAACTGAACTCATTTCGATATAAAGCAGTTTAAAACAAGTGTAATATAAAGAAAAGATGTTTAAAACATGATATCAACTCTGTGTGTATGCAAGATACATATAACTTTGAGATATATGTAAAAATACAAATAAACTGTGTATTTAAAAATACAATTACTTATGTAGGAGTTTCTCTAACCGACAACCATCACGTAAGAGCTATTATGATGATACAACATTTTGCCTCACGTTGCCAGGGTCGTCATATACCTTGCCGAGGGTATAGAACCTGAACTACTAAGTGTATACATTAGTCTATGCTAAAAAGCACTAAAGGAATCATCTAAAAGGTATGACCCTTTTCTACCCATGATGGCTACATGGTTTGTGGGGGCTATGGGTTGTCTGAACTCTCCCCCATATCGGTGCTCAATACTACTCCCAAAAATATGATATTAGCTATTATGTTTAAAACATACTTCTTTCTGTGATTTGAGATTAGTGCTCAAAAACTTAGCTCAAAGGCTATCTTGGAAATCAAAGTTTCATATCTTGCTTCATTTAGAAAGTGATTACTCTTTTCGGAAAACTAGCTCGAAGGCTCTTTGGAAATCGAGGTTTCCTTTCTTGTTTAAATGTGAAAATATTTTAAACCCTTTGGGAATACATAGTCCCCATATACTTTTAAAGTAATGAACTTCAAACTTTACTCTTTAATCGTTACTCAACTTGAACTTTAAGTTTTAAAACAAAGTTAAAACATTTGGAAAAGACTTTTGGAAACTCTAAGAACTTCTCTTGACTTGACTCTTACTTTCCTTGAATTGGATTATGGATTCAAGGTTCATGATCTCATATTTATGGATGATTTCATGATGTTTAAATGTACCTTAGAGTGTTGGAATCAACTAGAAAACATAGGTACATTGCTAAGGAACAAGTATGAAAAGGTGGGGAACGAATGGGGAGAACTGGCGTCTCTGGCGCTTTGAGAGGCGCGGGGCGCCAGCCCTCAAAATTCAGAGAACAAGTTGGGGCGCTCTGGCTAGCGCGTCACCCCAGAGCCTCACATTCAGGGACTGTTTTGCGGCGCACTAAGAGGCGCGGCACCCCCAGCCCCTTCCCCAGAAAATCCCAAATTTTCTTCTTCGTTTTTCAACTCTAAACCCTCTAATTTCACTTAGTTCTTTCTCCAAACACTTAGAATCATTTATACTCTCAGTATATGGTAGATTCAAACCGAAATTACACCCGGAAAACATGAATCAAAGCGCAAGAAACTTCAACAACACAACCCATAAGAATTCAAACGAAACCTTCAACAATGTTCATCAAGAACTCAATTTCTAAACTTTCAAAGACTTAAATTCGCTGAATTGAATCATGGTTGGCGCGTGGGTGAACTAACCCAACGCTATGTGATCTCACATACCTTGTAGGGATCACCCCTGACGAAATCCACAAGCTAAACTCGACGATCTTGACAAATCTTGTTTCTCTTCTTCTTTCTCCTCTTCTTTTCTCTTTTTTCCAAGCCCTAGCGTGAAACTTCAACTTTTCTAAACTGACTAAAATCTGATTTTACCCCAATTAACTCCTAAAAAGGAATTAGAATAGTTAGGTAAGGAAAAGACTAAATTACCCTTCAAAAATCCGGATTAGACTTTCCTTATTCAAACAGTCCAACTTCCAAAGGGCATAACTCACTCATACAAACTTGGAATAGCGCAAACTCAGCGACATTGGAAAGGTTATTCCAAGAAATTTCCAACCATATCGGGAAATATACCTAACTCATCCTGAGCTAGGAGTTATGGCCGTTTGAAGTTGACCAAAAACTCAACTAACATACTTCACAATTTTCCAGATTTTCATATACTTTCCAGAAATGACTATTTTCAATTATTAGCTTCTTCCTAGTTATTTCAAATTGCGAGATGTTACATATCCAATGCGGAGATAGCATATAGGTTAATTTAATTTACTTTTACAATGCAGGTTTTGGTGGAAAAAATTGAAGAATCCGTCGATTTGACATGAATTTATACGAATGTAGATAACTGAATTTTATTTATGATATTTGAATTATAAGAATATGTTTCTAGACCTATTATTTACGCTATAAATTTGGAATTTGATTTCATAAAACCAAATTTTGTTTGAAATTGGAAGAAATACCGGTGTACTTCTTTTGGGAGTATGCAAAGTAAAAATAAAGTGATGAAGCAATTAGTAATAAAAGGACAATGTTGCAACTAAATTTTATGGATCAAGAATTTCAAGAGAATAAAAATTTATCGAGGGTCAAACTAAAACCAAAAGTAAACAGATAAACATTAAACATGCTAGAAAAAAGCTACTTAATTTCCACAATTAACAGAAAATTAGAAATTTTAAATACTTAATTAAGGAAATAAAGTAACTTGAGAGAAGTAATTAAGTAACTTTAGTTTGTTCAATTACAGTTATAGTAGTAATAATTTAGGAAATAAAGTAACCTGAGTTTGTTAAGTAATTAGAGTTTTTTTCCATTATGGTAATAAGGTGTATAAATACATAACTATCTTTGTTTAGACTTTATAATTCACATAATTCGTTTAGGTTTACATAGGTTAACTCTTGATCGAGAATCAATTTCGAAGCAAATGGGAATACGTTTTCATCCTACTGATACGGAGTTAATTAACTATCTTAAGAGGTTTTTCAAAGGCGAATTATCTTTGAATCAACAATGTCCTAACCAGTTTGCGGATATTTATGGAGATCAACCACCATGGGAGATATTTAGAGCTAATTCTGAAGAGAAGTTTCGTTACTTTATTACTCCTTTGAAGAAGTAGAAGATTGAATATAAAAGGTTTTCTCGAATTTGTGCTAAAGGACATGGAAAGGGCAAACCGGGGAACATCTTATAAGGAGGAATCGTACGGGTGCACGAGCAGAGGCGGAGACAGAGTTGCCTGTGGTAGGGTTTAAGAGAAACTTGAAGTTTGAAACAAGTGAGTGTGGCCAAAATAACACCTGATTGATGATAGAATATCATGTCACGGATAGTTTCTTTAAGGAAAACAATCATATTCTTAAAGAATATTTTGTAGTGTGTCGAATAAAGAAGAAGATGGGTAAAGAGAAAAATGTGGATCATGTTATGAAGCACAAGATGGAGATGTTGCGGGAATTATTGATCCTATGTTGCTTGAACCTAATCATAATAACGACTACTCCACAAGGGAAGATCAAGTTAGGGTTTGTGATGAACAAGATGCAGTTGAGGCTACAACTTCCGAATATGATGTTCAAAACAATACTTATGAAGCTACTACAATGGAGAATAGAGAGACAACGTTGGTAGTACAAGAAGGCCACGGAGTTAATGATATTAGAAGCAATATTGAATTTCAGGAAGAGATGTATTGAACGTTTGAGGACATTCCTATTGATATTCCTGACGTTTGGTTGCAGAATTCAGTCGTTCTACAAGATATATTATACATATCAAAATATTTATATAGTTCCTTCGATGGATTATGTAGTTGAAAAAATTTGTATATAGTTCAATTTTTGCCCATATATATAATTGTCGATGTTCTGATTATTAATATTTCGGAGTAGAAAATCATGATTATCATAGCAATCTTCCATCTCCAGGTCACTGATTTTTTCTGTAGCTAGGAGTACTGCCGTTTTGAAATCTTTGGTTAATTAACGCTAGCTCATCTATTGATGATTAATTGTTTCTTCTCCTTATGGGAAGGTTTCTTTGGGATTTGGTTTTGATCGTTAATGTTGTTCATGTTGGATTAAAGATTTATTGGTTGTGTGGTTTGATTTCTCTTCACTTCAACTCTTTAAATTTTCATAATAAATCCATTGATAATTGATGTTTTGGTGGAAGAGTTGTTTTCAATTGTATTTGAATTGAACGAGCGAAGAATAAGAAGAGATATCTATAATTGTATTATCTTCGTCCTTATTTGTATAAACTAGTAAGTATCAATTTGATTTGTATAATTATTATCAATTGATTATGAATACATTGATAATTGGAGATTTTGTCGGTTAATTGTTTTCAATTGTATTTGAATCGAGCGAATATTGATGTCAATAATTGTATAATTAGGTTATTTTTGTTCGTATTTGGATCGGGAATAACATCACAATCCACAAGCAGACTGTGAAGATATAGAAAACGAAGTCACATTTCCAAGATTCGCACACATAAATTCATTGAGGCAGATATTACTATTTTTTGTTTGATTCTGAGCTTCAACTGAATGATAGAAAATCAAGAAAACTGACAAATAAGCTAAAGCTACCATTCTCAACTCCTACAAGATATTCAAAACTAATCCAAAGAAAGAAGCAGAGATATTTAAAAATAATTTGATACTCCTATAACATACCTTCTCTATAATTTCTTGTCATTTTATGCATATTTTCTGTTCTTATATCTTTCTGTACGACATATATTTCCATCTACACGCTTGTTGACTTAGAATTTTCAGCTTTGAGACTTCAAAGAAAAAATAAAGAAAGGAGGGCCAAAAAGAAGTGAGATGTTGAAACTTCTTGTATAACCGTGGTGTCTGGTCAGCATATGACTATTTCACTAGTAATTAAATTTCACCAATATGGATTGTGGTGCACTGGTGGGAGTGTTTCACCCTTATCCAGAGGTTTTGGATTCAAAACTTGGGTATGTAGAAAATCATGTTGGAAGTGTTATCCCCAAATGAGTCCTGCAGAGTGCGATCGAAATTTAGTCGGAACTCCAATATGGACTCCGAGTACCGGATGAAAATAAAAAAAAAGTAAATTTCATGAAAGGTTACTGCTATAGAAGTGTAAAAATTCATAGATAATACATAAAATTCGAAGGACAAGATATAATTGATCATTCTTTCAATTTGATGGATTTTCTAATTGGGTTTAGGGTGATGAGGCACTGAAATGGATGGGTAGAAGAAAATTATATGTGTTGGGGTTTAATTTATTTGATAAGAAAATGATACATAATAAATAATAATAATTTATTTTTTAAAAAAAACGACTATTAGTTTTAAGAGGGTAGAATTAGATCAAAAAGGTGGAACAAATGGTATTTTTAGCCCAATATATAAATAAAGGATATATTTAAGGGAAAATTGTATGAAATAGCAAACTATTAATTCAAATTAAATGTTATAGTCATAGTTTATTTTATTTGTAATTCGCAGCAAACATTCCTTTTTTTGCCATCTGATTCGGTATACAAATGTATAAAATGTGTTTGTGTTTATATAAAGTGAGAGAAAAGTGTATATACAAATACAAATACATATATTTCGTCCTATACACTTATAATTATACAAATACAGATCTTATTATACAAATTACAATGTATATATGAATTTATTCAAAACTGAACAATTTGTATAAAATTGGATGTATCTAGCGAATTATACAAATCAAAAGCTCCATAGCAAACATAAAATTTGTTATGGAGCGCAATTATGCAAACTATAGCTATAACATACAAATATGATTTTTATGTTTGCTATATGTGAAAGTTGCTCCATAATTTAGATCTTTTCGAATAATCTAAGAATATTTTTTACCCTTTTCCAAATCAACCGAATCCAAATTCAACCAAAAATACATATTTACCCCTCCTATATCACACTTATTGAAGCAGGATAACTTATTTTGACCAATCTAAATCTAATGTTTATTTTTTTACTTTGGCTGATTTGAGTAATTGGAATATCCTATCATGAGGTGTTTTTCTGTTACATTATTTTTTTGGAACAAGTGATTTAGCAACTTTATTCTCATGCAAAATTATATAATTATATCACAAATCACTTGTTTATTACTCATAGTGATGTCTATCCATTAGCATAATTATTGTAATTAATTAACTAGTGATATCTCCCATCCATCATGATGTGATTTAATCACTCTAAGGTTAGCCTTTTTGCCGAGTTTAATTAATCACAAAGATAAAGGATTGCCTGTCAAAATACAAATAAATTTACTTTTCCTTTTCAATTAAGAAAAAGACATGTGAAGTCAACTCTGACTTTTGACAGTAACCTTCTAATAAATAAAAATCTCTCTCCATCTCAAAATAATACGTGTCATTTTTATTAAAGTTATTTATCATATTAAAAGTTTAAAATGAAATTATTTTTTATTAGCGATTATTTTGAAGATTACAAATACATCAATTATGTAACACATAAATATATTAATATTTAATAAAAATTATATCCTAATACATAAAAAAGAATAAAACAATTTAAATATTTATTTCTAATTAATATCTCTTAGAGGCGTGTAAATAAAAATCATAAATAAGGGACTAGGGAGTAGTGAACAACTTAGACACGTTGCAACATATTTTATTTTTATTTTGTATTTCAAATGATAATTTACAACTTTTCCGCTTCAAATAACAATATTTATTTTGTAATATCTTTCTCATGTGTTGTCAATTTTTTGTTTTAATATTGCGTTTACTTGTAACCAGTTAAAAACTGACAGGTTTTATTATGGAGTATTTATTCAGGGATTAAGATGATTGCAACTCAAATTAACGATTCAAATAATTGCTTTTTTCTTCAAAATTAAATACTTAATTTGTATTATTACGTGAACGATCCAAATAGTTGGGCAGGCTACTTTGATTCAAGTTTTTCCTCTCTTTCAATTTTATATAAGGTTTATATGGACATAAATTTTAAGAATGTAAATTATTACTTTATTTATTTTTGAATTTTGACTTAAATTAAAGGTATTTAATATGTCCAAATAATAAAGAAACTACTATATGTCATCATACATAGTAGTTTGAATCGTTTTTTTATTAATAGAAAAACTAGTTAGATTATATAATTTTATTGTATATATACGCTTATACGTGCATCAATATATCTAAAAACTCTAATTTTATTTTTCACAAGTACATACACATAATCGTATATATTTAACTTTTGCTTTAAAAATACATATGTATACAATTGACCACATATATATTTAGAATTAGAAATTTTATCTTTATGATTTTTCAATTAGGATAAAATATTGTATGTGTACGGTTACATGTCTTGATGCATTTAGAAATTAACGTACTATTATGCTTTGAAATATAGCAAAATCTGGCTATTAATTTTCTTTAAAAATAAAATAAAATGGAAGTCTTTCATAAATTTATAAGAAAAAAAGAGAGGAGAGTAGATGGAAAGAAAGGCGAAGAAATAAATGAGAAAAAGAGAGAGAGTAGTGGGTCAGTAATACACCTTGTCTTCAGGCAATTCCATGTGCCCACATGCCGATGCTCATATTACTCCTCTCTTCTTCTTCTTCAACAAATCTCCTTTCCTTTTTTCGCTTAATTAATTTCTCCCTATAAGCAATAAATATCAAACGCCCAATATAATCCATATACAGTCGCAGAATCTACAGCTTTATCAACAACAGAAGAGAAATCGGGGAGTACGTAGAAAACGAAATGGAGAAGGGAAGTGATGGATTTGTGAGAGCTGATCAGATTGATTTGAAGAGTTTAGATGAGCAACTTGAAAGGCATCTTAACAGAGCATTGACTATGGAGAAGACAGACAACAAGAAGAAACCGTTGGATGATTCCTGCATTAATTACTCTACCGCTACGGCCGCGGCCGCAACCGTCACCGCCGCTGCCGCTTCCTTATCACTATTTTCTTCCGTCAAACCCAGGCAAAGACACGACTGGGAAATTGATCCGTCAAAACTTGTCATCAAAACCGTCATTGCTCGTGGTACCTTTGGTACCGTCCACCGTGGCGTTTACGACGGTCTAGATGTCGCCGGTCAGTCACATCCCTAATTTTTATTTCTTAATTAATTATAGTACCATATTCGGAAAATTTTCTCTTCAATTATTCCTGTGTGATACAGTTTCACTATTATTATTTTTTTTCAAAAGAATTTCTTATTGTTATTATCTACCCTCTATGTCCTAATTTACGTGTCTATCGAGATTCAGAACTTTTAAACATTGATGGCGAATTGGAACAAGAACTTTAATTTTTTGTTTGATAACTTCATCCAAGAAAAAAAACTGTAAATCATAATAATGAACAACTTAAAATACTTGAAAGACGAATAAAAAAAAATTACGACGTTCAAGAGGTTGAACAATAAAGTTTGATTTTGGACAAATACCATCCTTGTGAAAATGTGCTCATGGTAGAAAAAATAATCTATTGAATTATGATATGCTACAAGTGAATATTTGTTCTAAAAAATAAATCCAGACTCTCAAAATTTCAACGATATCACGTGCAAAGATTACTATTTTTTTTTTTTAAAAAAAAAAAAACATTACTATTTTAACTTTAGTGGAGGGCTAGGGAATTTGTTAGGGACCCGCGGGAAGAGCATTTTTGGGACTGTTGGTCCATTTTCCTTTTATGTTCTGTTGAGAAGTTATTTTTTATTCTTCTTTTATCCTATCAATTATTTAATTCTAGTGCATGGATCATACCATCTTGAAGAATAGGTACTATGTAACTTAAACAGAATATAATGGTAAAAAAGGGTCATAAATTCTACAGTAAATAATGGAAAATTTGTGCTCAGGTACATCAAAGTTTTGTGGGCCTATTCATGGTTCAGTTTTAATATTCTTTATTCAGTGTTTGCTATGGTTGCTCTAAATTATTACTCCCTATGTTATAATTTGTTTATCTGATTTTGACTTTTGAATTTTGTGATATTAAACTAAAGATAGTATCAAAATATTTTTTAATCTTGTTATTTTTAAACATTTTGTGTGAACAGTTTTTAGAGAGTTGCTAGAAAAAACAAGAGATGTTTCATTTTAAATGAACTAAAAAGGAAATTAAGACAAACAAATTGAAACGAGTGAGCTGTATTTATTAGTTTTCTTCTTTCGGTTGGAGTGTGTTGGGAGTAACAGAATGAATATTGTATAGTGATTTGATGGCTTATAATCTGAGCGTATTCTTATGGAATCCGTGAATAACGGCACGGGTTTGGGTTGAATTATGCAAGTTGCAGATGACTGCATTAACTTTAGCTGGTCTTGCAATGTTGCTGTATTTCTGAACTTTCATGTGATTCAATCTGTTAGTCAAGTAATAATAAAGTAATACAAAACATTAATGCCTGACAAACTGATCCTACAACTCTGGATCTCATTTCTTGCTCTCATAATACATAATTTTTTAATGTTTTTTTTTTTAAAAAATTAGCCTTTTGGTGTTAAAAATGGTTGTCATTGTCACTGCTAGTAGATTAATGAAATTTGCTTGTTCAACTTTTTAACATTTTTTTAATGAGTTAATATAACTACCGCGAAATAATGGTCTTATTAACATGCACATTTTGTATTCCTCTGTGATACTCAGTGAAACTACTGGACTGGGGGGAAGAGGGCCACAGAACAGATGCTGAAATAGCATCACTACGGGCAGCATTTACGCAAGAAGTTTCAGTGTGGCATAAACTTGACCATCCTAATGTTACTAAGGTGACACTCGAACTCTAACCTTTTTATGTGGGAAACATTTTAGACTTCTTAAATGATAAAGCTTGCTCCTAACAAATCAAAGGGGTTAAAGATTTTGTGGTTCATCTACTAATAACCTTTTAGTCAGCTTATTCTCTTTTCACTACCTTGCTAACAAAGTATGGACATTGTGTTGGTAGAGCAGTTCTTCAACGTCTAGTTTGATGGCGATTAGCTATTTTAAATCACAGCTTACTCAACATGTGGAAGTATTTTGAAAAATATACCTAATTAGTAGATATTCTTATCTTTGTGTCAGAAATTTGAGTGTTGCACTACTCTGTCAAGTTGTTGAAGCTTTGCATAAGGCTTTCTTTTTAATTCAGTTCTGTAACTTTGGCAAAATGATGTTGTTAAAGCAGATATATATCTGTTTAAATTGTTGTTCTGGAGCACAATTCAAGCAGTTCCCATTATAGATATTAGTAGCTACTTATACTTGGTAAAGCAATCCACGGTGTGATACCTCCCCATACAAGAGTAGAACAAAGGAAACAACTCAACTAATACTATAAGCCGTGTAAATAGCAACATAATTCTTTGAGCTGAATGTTGAGATGATTTTTCTATAATGAAGATGGAGAGAATGCTGATCTTGGGAAATTTTTGCAAACTTTTGAACAGCGAGATTGATGGAGGGAATTAGAATATCAAATCGACAAGGTTGTTAACAGTAGAATACAGAAGGCGCCACTACCTAACTTTTCAAAGTGAGAAAAGAGAAATAATATTATATGTTAGGTCAACTTGAATGGATGAACCTTAAATTCCAATATAGGATGATAGGCTGTCGAGAAGTTGCAATAATGTCTTTTTAAATTTTGTTGAAATCCCAACAAGACGTAATTTGATAGTCAAGTTCTGATCTCTGATATTTGATGTACTCGAGTTATCTTTTCATATGCAGCACAGAAATATGTTAATTCTCAAAACATCTTTGTGAGGAAAAAAGACATCTTATGTGTTATTTTTGGTTCAAGGAAATGAAATAGAAAATTTCATTCATTGATTACAAGAAACCTTAATGGTGAAGATGAAAGAATGATTCTTGAAGGAAAGTTGACAGTGATGCGGAGCATGCCTGTATCTTTTGTTGGCTGTACAAATAATTGCAGTTTCAAAATACAATTAATTTTACTGGCTGCTGTTTATAATGATTTACTATGTCTCTGCTGGCTGGATGCCTAATTTGTAGTGCCGTATTTCATGCATAACATAAAGACCATTGGATTGTGGCAACTTCATATGTCCAAAGTCCTATCTCGTATCTTAGCATACGAACTGAATTTGGTTAGATGTACCCATATCTTTCCAATAAGCTGTTTATTTCACATAAAACATCTAATATATCTCTCCAATTTAATGCAGTTCATTGGGGCAACTATGGGCTCTTCTGGGCTCAATATACAAACAGAAAATGGTCATATTGGCATGCCTAGTAACATATGCTGCGTTGTTGTGGAATACCTTCCTGGTGGTGCATTAAAATCTTACCTCATAAAGAACAGAAGAAGGAAGCTAGCATTCAAAGTTGTTGTGCAGATGGCACTTGATATGGCCAGAGGGTAATCGGAACTTTGACTTTCTCATGTATTTTGAACACCCCTTAAATATAAACCATTTATCTGAGTAAAGGTCAAAACATATAAACTTTGTAGGTTGAGTTACCTTCACTCTCAAAAGATTGTGCATAGAGATGTCAAGACAGAGAATATGCTATTGGATAAGACACGTACAGTAAAAATTGCTGATTTTGGGGTTGCTCGCGTTGAGGCTTCTAATCCAAATGACATGACTGGGGAGACCGGAACCCTTGGATATATGGCTCCCGAGGTAATTTTGGAAGTGGAGTAGGATTCACCTTTCCACGCTATCCTTCATTCATTCAGTTACCTGTCTGGTAATTTTCTGTTTTTTTTATGGATTAACCAGATTCAGCACACATAAATCTTTTTTCTACTCCTCTTACTTGCAAAATGTTCCCTCTTTTTCGCCGAGATCCATTTTTCCTTTTGATCTGTATAACTATAATACTAAGGAACACAATGTAGGAGAAATAACCCCCCCAATTGGTGAATGTATTTCAAAAATCTAAAGACAGGCAAGATAATGTTATATAATGAAAACATTGAAAAGAGTAGTTGTACATAACATTCACTGTTACTGAATAGTTGAATGCTAAAATAACAGGTTCTCAATGGCAATCCATACAATAGAAAATGTGATGTGTACAGTTTTGGCATATGCGTGTGGGAGATATATTGTTGCGACATGCCATATCCTGACCTTAGCTTCTCAGAAGTTACTTCAGCTGTGGTTCGCCAGGTAAACTCTCCAACATCCTAGCATTTCTTGGACATAAGTAATGACATATTAAGCAGACAGATAGATCAGAGAAGAATATATAGTTTTTGGTTTTGTATTTCTTATATGCTTTTTGTCACCTTATTTAACTGTGGTTTCTGTTGTGCTACACAGAATCTAAGGCCAGATATACCAAGGTGTTGCCCAAGTTCCCTTGCTAATGTAATGAAGAGATGCTGGGACGCTAACCCTGACAAACGGCCTGAGATGGACGAGGTAGTATCCATGATAGAGGCTATTGATACATCAAAAGGCGGAGGAATGATTCCCGTTGATCAACAACAGGGTTGTTTCTGTTTCCAAAGGCATAGGGGACCTTGAAGCAGCTTATAGCTCAAGCAGACATACAAAAGTAGGTAAATTTCATCTCAATTTCCAAATATTTGACAAAGGAAGTGAACTTGCAGAGCCACAATATTTGAACAGTTCTATTGAGAAGCTATGCTGCATGCATTTTTCTCTTGGTTTGATGTAAAGCTTACACATTTCTGTTCTCTTGTTTTCTTAAATTATACATACTCCCAATCTTCTTCTCTTTTCCTTTTCTATTCGACTACTGATTTTTGTTTTAATCTAGTTACACTTTCTGTGTGTAGCAACAAAATAAGAAGCCAATATCAAATATGTACATGCAATAAATTAAATAGCTTAAACAGCAACTTATAAAAAAAATTACAAAGTGACCTGTCATAACATGTTAAGTCAAGCTGGTCCAATCAGTGCATCCACCTCAAATTCTAAATTCAAATAATTCAGAATTACATTTATTTTTTCTTTCCATTTTAGAGGTCAGTGGGAAAATAATCAATCCCCAACATAGCCACACAGTGACCCTATTTTAATGAAGAATCGAAAAAGCGCCGGGCTGACTTGGAGACCTGAAACCTTGGCTTAGTAATGAATGAAGGGAATCTCTTCGAGCTTCCTCTATCAGTTGCTTTAGACTGTGTCCGCGTTTCTTTGAAGTTCAATTTCATTTGGCTTTCCTTCATCGTCCCAGTTGGTGGTTTTGTAATATTTTGCATAAAGGATGAGCTGAATTGCTCCAGATAACGTTCCCAGACCATTGGGTATCTATCATTAGTTTAGAAGTAAAAAAAAAAAATACAGATTAATTCAAAATGTAATCTCACAAGTAGAGTCTAGGAATAAATAATACGAGTGAATATAATTAATTACCAGGATGTAAGGATCAAATTTGAGGAATGCATAGGCGAACCAAATACCTCCATTGCAAAAGTTTGCAAGTGAGAGGTAAAATGGCATGAATTTCACACTCTTGGTGCTGATCACTCGACGCTATATATGATTTATATTGTCAGTGTACATAACATAAATTCTATAATGTACATAACATAAATTCTATAATAATGTAACGTAAATCTTAGAAGGAGAGATTAATACCATGACGGTGAGGGGTGAAGCGTACATAGCAACATTCATAATGACAGCCAGTATACCGACGAGCATTGATCTGTTCTTGGTTCCATGAAGGAAAGTAAGCGTAACGAAAACGAGGATCCCAAAAAGGATTATTTCAACTCCCAAAAAAATAGAAATCTTCTTCTGTTATACATATAAAAAAAAAAAATATGTTAGTTTAAATTACAACGCAATAATATGAATAACATTGATGAGCTATGTTGCTCGAGCTCTTCAAAAATATCTATGTGTACGTGTCGAGTTTGGCATCATTTTTGAAGAGTTGGAGCAACATCGTAAATGAGTTGAGTATGTACGTACACGCTTTGGTCCGTCGGAATAGATAAAGAAGATGATTATATATAAGAATTCAATAAAGAGACCAATGCCATTAATAGTAACAACAAGAAGACTGTCAGGATGAACAAATGGCATTCCATAAAACACCCAAACTGCACAATTCAATGCAGTTACAACATAAGGATCTGGTTTGAATTGCATCACCGTCTTTGCTTTCCATATTTTTATGAACGTTGGCCTGTATGCATGCACACACCTCGATTAATTTAACTAAATTGATAAATAATTAATCATAATAGTTCACATTATGCCAAGGGGACTTACATGGGAGATAAAAAAGGCAAAACGATATAACATTTCCTGCATGAAGAATTATTGAATGTTAAAAAAATGTTAAAGATGGTTAATATAAAGAATTAATGAATAGTATGATAAGGCACTAACCGATAATTCCAACGATCGTCCGTATTGTATCTGTATTCATTTTGGATAGATATCTGATTAAGGGTGGAAGAGGAGATTAATATGTAACCTTAAAACTAATTAAGCAAAGGAGTAAATTGGTGAATTTCAAGGCTACAAGATCATATTTAATTTGTATATATGGATTTGAAACCTCAGTGATCGAAGGTTGTTAAAACCCTTATATCTTGAATTATTTAAGGAAAGATATGGAATTCTGGCAGTATTTATACATGACAAATAGATGAGTAAATTTTGCTCAGTTGGTTACTAGTGAGAAAAAGTAGTAAGAGTTCAAGTAAAATAGCTTATTTTGTTGCTATATACATGGAACTTTATCTACAAATTTAACCACAACCATGTGACTTTTCTTTGTTTGAGGATTTTGTGGTAATGCTAGTAAAGAGTGACCATACATTTATCCAAATATTCATCAACTAATTGATCTCACTAGCCGTAATTTATGGTCACTACACTCACTACTGGTAGTGAGCAGTGAGCAGTGACATAAATTGTATAACTAGATTTAATTATTTTTTTCCTTCTCTTATTTTTCCATTATCGAATGATCATAATCTAGGAAAAAGAGGGTTTGATTAAAGAAAAAGTCATCTTAATACTTTAATTTTTGTTCTCAAATTTTACAAAAGCTATGTTGTATCAAATATAATGGTTATAACATATCTAATTCAAAATTAAACTTGAATTTAATTACAATTTTAATTACTCCTTCATTATTTCCTTGTAGGGCATTTTACCCCCCATCCCCCCAAATGTCTTCAATGTGGGTACTGGATGGAAATTAAAACAGAAAAAAAATCTAAGATCTCTTTAACAATGAATGGGAAATATTTTCCTCTTCCAATTATATTTTTAAAAACTAACCATCTTCTCCAACTTCAAGCAATAAATATTCTTCCTCCCTTATTATAATTGTTTGAACCTTTTAAATATCTAATTTTACTTTAAATTGCAACCAATAACTTTTTTATTTTTTCTTATATCATGATAATTTTTTCTCTTTTTAATTTATAATAATTAAGGACTAACCTATCAAGCAAATAAAATCATCACTAGTAGAGTAGCTAGTACTATTACTTATGTAATTCGAATATACACACTACAAGATAAATTGTGTATTATATACATATAGTGCATTCAAACATTACATTTATTCAGTTGAAAAAATGCTTGTTGAGTTAAAGTATCTTTCTTTACGCCAGCTACACGATGGATCCTCGTGAACTTCCCTTTTTTTATATATTACAATTTCCCTGCCAACTTTTATTTGTTTCTTTTAAAGAATGTTATTTGATAGAATTGGATAGAAATATCAAGGCTCAAACCTAATTCTTACGGAAATTTTCACTAATTATCTCGTGGAACAGTTGTTTCGTATATGATTTTTTTTTAGATATTTCTTATAATTTATGAGTTTTTTAGATAACGATCTAAAAATTACTTTCATTAAAAATTTAGGAGAAAACATTATATCACAATCTAATTTTGTATGTTAAAACAAGCACTAAAAGTCAGTACTCTAATGATTTGTTTGTAAGATTTAAAATTATTAGAATTCGAGTATGTTGCAGATTTTTTAAAAAAATATGACGATATCAAAATAGTGACCTATAATATTGTGAAACGAAAATATCGTCTAAAAAATGTAGTATTATCATTGAAACGAATATTTTCTTGTTTTGACTATAATGTTAAAATAGCATGATTATTTGGACTAATTATATGTTGCACTTGTGTAGAATCTTCTTCCATCTTTGTTAAGTTGCCATATATTATTCATTAATTAAACGGATGTATCTATCAGGTTATCAAAAAGTATGCTTATATAATAAAGAAAAGTCATAAATTATTGTTTAATTATAGGTATGAAGAGAAAGTGTTGAAGAAATGTGTTACTAGTGATGTTGAACCTTCAACCTTTTCCGCTAGGATATATTGGTTTAATACGTAACAAGTGATTGAAACTATAGTTTGGGAGAAATTTTGGTTTTGATAATTCAAAGAAGACACATCTCAAGTCAATAATACTCATTTCTTACCCACAAAAAAAAAGTATTACTATATGCTCAATTTTTACATAAAGATGAGAGTCTTAATGTGATAAAATTAGCCCATGAAAATTATATAGTTCGTACATCAACCTATGAAAATCTTGTCTAAATATTTTCAAAAGATAATTTCTAATTTGATACATTATATATATAGCCAGAATAAAGAAAAATAGTTTTATTAGGTACAAAAATACTTATAAAAAAATAATTAAAACAAAAACTTGATGAAAATTAGATAGGGTGAATTATGACCCACAATATAGGTAATTTCAGTCTTAGTAATTTTTTAACGGATCAATATTTGACTCATTTAATAACTTATTTTATTTTGATCAGCTCAAATTCAACTCAGTTCTTCAAATGGACACCTCTATAATGCGACTTACGAATACCAACATGAACTAGGCGTTAGGAGAAACAATATATGCAAATGTTGATTTATTAGTTGCAAATCAATATTTGAATTAAAAAACTTGTCCATTATTTTAATTAAACTTGAAATATATGTTTGATGAATATTATCAAGTGAAATTATGGGTTTCACTCGAAGAGATTTAATTAAAAAAAATTCAAGCAAAATATATTATCTAACAAAAATTGATGAACGGCGTTTACTCTCTTTTTTTTTTTTGAACTTTAACTTTAACAATATATATGTGTGGAGGTCTCACACATATTCATGTTTTTCAACTTCAATCAAATATTGTCCCAACAAATCTATTATTTTAATGATATATATGTGTGGAGGTCTCACACATAATGGGTGCGACACTACTCCCTTCCACTTCCTTAATCCCTCGGTACAGGAGTGCATCTAAAGATATATATATATACTCATAATCAGAGGTCTCGAGCTTGAGTCATGAATATATAAAATGTTTTGTTGGAAGTGTCATCTCAAATATAGTGTGTAATTCAAATTTAGTTGAAACTTCTATGTTCAAATTTTACATTGTGATAAGAAATTTTCTTTATATATATATATAAAAAAAATTGAATTTTGACTTTACCTGTAACTTAGTGTAATGGTAGAAAATAATAGCCTTCCTTAATATAACCATTATTGGTGTACCATACTATCATCACAACATATCACTCTCAATCAATAATAATATATTTAATAATTTCATCTGATTAGATTTTAAAAATCTGAAATATAGAAAAAATTTACTTTAATAACAGACATCGATAAAAAGCTATAAATGTGCCCTATTTACGATTCACATTTCTGATACCTTAATGGAAGTACTAGACAAAAACACCAAAGTACACCAGGCGTACTACAAATTAATTTACCTTCAAATTCTTGTTTTCCTTTTTTCCACATACAATCTTTCATACCTATATTTGAGCGTGATTAAATTTGAATTCGCACAGCTACCTTCAAATTCTTGCTTTACTCAGTCAGAGCTTTTCACCACCACATAAAACAAAAACAAAAAAAGGAAAAACTTTTAAAATCCCAAAGATCATGAGTAGTGTTAAGTGTGTATACTTCCAATAACTCAGACTCTAATTACTTCATGCTTTTCTTCTCTATTTCCCCTTCTAATCTTATCGAAAAAATCAAAATCATGTTTCTTTGTCCTTATTTCAACCGAGCTGCTACGTGTGATTGATCACATCAATTTAATTGATTTGTTCACTCTAGATTAGGTCTTTGCTAAAAAGAGTATGGTAATGGAAATTGTGGTCTCTGTTATGTTGCTGTTAGTTGGTATAGCAGTTTTGGTGTTCATTCATGTTTGTATAGTTGGCAGAGCTTTCACTAGCAGAAATGGAATCAACGGTACGATCTTTAACCCGACAAATCTGAACAGACATACAAGTATGTCACAAGAGGATATAAAGAAATTACCCTGTTTTGATTACAAAGTGGAATCTACAAGCCCTGTGGATTGTGCTGTGTGTTTAGAGAATTTCAAGGTTGGTGAAAAGTGCAGACTACTACCAAAGTGCAATCACAGTTTTCATGTTCAATGCATTGATTATTGGTTACAGAAAACAGCTGTTTGTCCAATCTGCAGAGCAAGTGCTAAATCAATATTAGAAACAGAGGAACAAAGCAATGATTCTAGTGAAGTTGCACTTGAAATGACTTAAAAGAGGAGTAGTATTTATTTTTGTTTATCTGTTCTGTTGTGTTCTGAGAGAGAGCTAAAAAGTGTTTGATTTACATCATAAATTATGGGAAAAATTAAGAGAAGTTTTTTTCGAGATATTTCTTTCTAGTGTTGATTGCTTTTTCCATAGCCATGTAGTATGTATTATTTTATTTTATTTTTCAAATTGTAATGATTTGTTTCATTAATGCTACAATGCTATCAGCTATTCAATTGCTTTTGTTATTTTCTCCTTCTAGAAATAAAAAAGATAGGGCCCGGAGAGAGTGACCTTCCCCATTAGTTGCCATTTGCCAATAGAAAAAAAAAGACATGTACCATAGTGAATGAGACTGTTTTTTTATTTTATTTTGCTTAAATCATCAACGGCCTCTTAAAATTGTCCGCATATTTTATTTAAACATCTTAACTAAGATTATTACCTATTGAACACTTAAATTTTTCAAAAAATTACCTATTAAACACAAAATGTTGATATGGCAAAAGAAGTGTTTTTCACTTCCTATGGGTGCATGAAAGTTTTTGAAATATTGTTTTATTTTTATTTTTTCCAAAAAAACTTACACTTTTTCTTTTTTAATTGACACTTGGCATTTAAATAAATTAAAATAATTTTTTAATATTTTTAAAAATAATAATTCTTAATCCAAAAAATAAAGAGCACCCCTACGCCCTTCAAGTCATCTTCTTCCCCATATTTAAATTTCCAAAGACAACTAAAGAATCTCCATTTTATTTTTTTTCAATATTCATAAAAAAAAAAAAACTGAATCAAGTAACTGAATTTGCAAGAAAAATAACGAAAGTAGATTTTGAACATTGGGATAAAAAAAGTAAGTAGACGTTCCATCTCCATCTTCGGTCACCTTCGAATAAATATTATCATTCAAATAAAATTGTAAACCCACTAAACTTATCAAGAACAATATCAAATAATTCGCTAAATTAATTTAGGTCCTCTTGATTTCTCCTTACAATCGATTTCAAGATGATTAACCATTGGCAAACTTCCTTTATTCCTCACTCTTGTACCAACTCTTTGAATATCTTTCTCTATCACGTATTAAGAATAAAAATAATTTTCGATAAAATTAATTTGGGTCCTTTGAATTTTTCTTTGCAATCGATTTCCAGATGAGTAACCATTGACAAACTTCTTCATCACTATTGTATCAATCTCTTTGAATATCTTTCTCTCTCACATATTAGGAATACAAAATATTTTTAAAAAAAAAATAGAATCTGCAAGTAATTTACAGTGAAGGTTTTGTGGTTTGAGAAAAAAAAACTGATGAGAAGAAGATGAAGAAGAAAAGGGGTTGGGTAGGGTGGGGTTGAGTAAAATGGGTTGTCATTTCATTTATTTTTTATTAAGAAATAGATATAAAATTTATTTGAAATAATTTTCATTCTTTTTAACATAAAAAAAAAATAAAAAATCTATAGTTGTTAGGGTCAAGTGACACATGTCATCTTTTAATTAGTCATTTTTGCCACATCATAGCAAGTGTATCACACACACTTTACCTTTTTTTACTGATTATCGAAAAAGGTCTAATAGGAATAGGTTTTGGATAGATAAAAGTGTTCAATAGGTATTAATCCTAGTTGAGGTGTCTAAGTGAAATATGCGGACACCTTTAAGGAGCCGCAGATGACTTAAGCCGTTTTTGTTTTAATTAAAGATCTCGATTTTGAAATCTAGATATGAAAAAAAATATTATGAGAAGCGTTTTTATACACCGCATAAATTAGATTAATTGTACTCCAATACACATACAGAATACCAAATGAAAAAAAAAGTTAAAAGACAATACTTATCCACATTTTGGCCTGCCTCATTAGTGTATAAGATTTTCACACTATCAAACTAGATAACTTACAACAACAAAATAAATTTTAGTAGCAAGTCTGATACAATAACATAAAAAGTAAGGAATAATGATTCTACACTATCCATATATGTTAACTTATAAGTGCATACTTCATTATTTAATCATATTTATTACTATATTATATTTATATATTAATTTATCACTTAAACATGATAATTTGGTGTATACATCTAGTTGAGTTATTTTAGTCAAATATACAATCGACTAAATTGTTTGGAATATTGCTTTATCGAAGCTAGATATATGTGAGTCATGGATGAGAGATTTTTTGAAAGTTATATCTAATTTTTGGGAGCTTAAGATTAATAATCTAATCATTAGTTTTGTTGATCATACAATGAGGCATGATTGATTATCATATCTTTCGTTCTAAGGGGTCGTTTGGTAGAGTGTATAAAAATAATGCTGAATATGATGTATTAGTAATGCATGCATTAGTAATGCAAGCATTAGTAATGCTTGCATTATTTCTTATACATTGTTTGGTTTGATGTATTGGAAATAGCAAGCCTTGTATAAAGACTATTAAAAAATATTTGTTTAC
>JAJOOR010008249.1:0-40036 GCA_036250505.1 Solanum acaule | reverse complement strand
CTTCACTTGGAAATTTCGGATTTTGATACGGTTGCTCTAAAATTTGAGTTAGACCCATTTCCCACTCAATTTGACCCCCTAAACAAGAATATGAAGTCAGATTTTCGAAAAACGAAACGGATCTTTTTATATACAGCTAAACAAGTTTTCCGGTAACTTCCGAAGCACATTTTAAGAACTTTTTGGGTCAAATTCAATTATAACCATTTCATTAAGTTCTCGACTCCAAACTCACATGTGAGGCTCTAGTTTCACTCTATCATTTTCCGGGTCGTTACAATAAATCAGGGAATTTGCGCGATTCTTAAAAAAGGCTTGTAAATGCGGAAATGGGAGTTAGAAAAATGGTGTGAGTATACGTGAAGATTCCTCAACTCATTACATAGTTCCTCATAATGTTTTTTGAGGAAAAAAATTGTGTGCTCCAAGGTGCCAGATCCATTTGCATTAACACATGAAAAATCGGGGAATTTGAGCAATTCTTAAAAAAGGGCTTGTAAATTCGAAAAAGGGCGTTAAAAAATGGTGTAAGTATAAGTGAAGTTTCCCTAACTCATTACAATGTTCCTCTTAAAGTTTTTAGAGAAAAAAATTGGTTGCTCCGAGCGCCAGATACATGGGCTAATACATATAAAAAATTAGGAAATTTGCACAATTCCTAAAAAAGGGCTTGTAAATGCGAAAATGGGCGTTAAAAATGGTGTGAGTATACATGAAGGTTTCCTAACTCATTACGGAGGTCCTTATGAAGTGTTTTCTGAAAAAAAAATTGGGTGATCCGGAGCGCCAAATCCATTGGCTAATACGCACGAAAAATAAGGGAATTTGGGCGATTCTTAAAAAAGGGCTTGTAAATGCGGAAATGACATTAAAAAAGATGGTGTGAACATACGTAAAGGTTCCCCAACTCTTTACGGAAGTCGTTATGAAAAAAAAAATTAGAAAAATATTTTGGGTGCTTCGGGCGCCAAATCAATGGGATAATTAACATGAAAAATCGGGGAATTTGAGCGATTTTCAAAAAAAGACTTATAAATGCGGAAATGGGGGTAAACAAATGGTGTGAGTATACGTGAAGGTTCCCCAAATCATTATGGAGGTCATCATAAAAAAAATTTAGAAAACATTTTGGGTGCTCCAGGGCGCCAGATCTATGGGATTAATACACACGAAAAAAATCAGGAATTTGGCTATTATTAAAAATGAGCTAGTAAATGCGAAAATAGGGGTTAAAAAAATTGTGTAAGTATACGTAAAGGTTCCCCAACTCATTATGGAGGTCCTCATTAAAATTTTGAGAAAAAAGTTATTGGTTCTCCGGGTGCTAGATCCATGAGCTAATTACACACGAAAAATCAGGGAAGTTGCGCGATTCCTAAAAAAGGGTTTGTAAATGTGAAAATGGGCGTTAAAGATGGTGTAAGTATATGTGAAGGTTCCCTAACTCATTACGGAGGTCCTCATAAAAAAATTTCAAAAAATATTTTTAGGTGCTCTGTTCCCTAGTTGCAGCCCACAATGTGTTCTAATTTACTAAATCAGATGTTTCTATTTTTGGAACATCACGGGGCGCTAGATCCATGGGATAATACACACGAAAAATTGGGAAATTTGTGCGATTCTTAAAAAAGGCTTGTAAATTTTGAAAATGGTGTTTAAAAAATGTTGTGAGTATACGTGAAGGTTCCCAACTCATAACAGAGGATCTCATAAAGTTTTTTTTAAAAGATATTTAGATACTCCGGGCGCCAGAACCATGCGCTAATACGCACGTAAAATAAGGGAATTTGCGCAATTTCTAAAAAAGGGCTTGTAAATACGTAAATGAGCATTCAAAAATAGTGTGAGTATACGTGAAGATTCCCCAACTCATCACAGCGGTCCTCATAAAGTTTTTTGACAAAAAAAATTTTGGTGGTTCCGGGGCGCTATATCCATGTGCTAATACACACGAATAATTGGAAAATTTAAGTGAATCTTAAAAAAGGGCTTGTTAATGCGGAAATGAGCTTTAAAAAAGTGTGTGAGTATACATGAAGGATCCTCAACTCATTACAAAAGTCCTCATAAAGTTTTTTAAGAAAATTTTTGGGTGCTCTGGGCGTCAGATCCATAGGTTAATAAACTGGAAAAATTGGGGAATTTGTGCCATTTCTAAATAAGGGATTGTAAATGCAGAAATGGGCATTAAAAAGTGGTGTGAGTATATGTAAAGGTTCCCCAACTCATTACGGAGGTCCTCATATAATTTTTTCAGATTTCTTTTTTGGGTGCTCTGTTCCTGGTTACATCCCACAGTGGGTTCTAATTTAGTAAATCACATGTTTATATTTTTGGAACATCATGGGGTACCAGATCCATGCGCTTATACACACAAAAAATTGGGGAATTCAGGTGATTTTTAAAAATGGGCTTGTAAATGTCGAAATGGGCGTCAAACGAATGCTGTAAGGTTCCCAAATCATAATGGAGGTCCTCATAAAGTTTTTTGACAAAAGAAATTGATATTCCGAGCGCCAAATCCATGGGCTAATACACACGAAAAATAGGGTAATTTACGCGATTCCTAAAAAAGGGCTTGTAAATACGGAAATGAGCATTCAAAAAATGGTGTGAGTATACATGAAGGTTCCCTAATTCATCACGGAGGTCCTCATAAAGTTTTTTCAGAAAAATGTTTTGGTGCTCCAGGGCGCTAGATCCATGGGCTAATACCAACAAAAAATTGGGAAACTTGTGCGATTCCCAAAAAATAGATTGTTAATGCGGAAATGAGTGTTTAAAAAATAGTGTGAGTATACTTGAAGGTTCCCCAACTCATTACAACGGTCCTCATAAATTTATTTGAGAAAAATATTTGGGTGTTTCGGGGCGCTAGATCCGTGGACCAATACACATGAAAATTGGGGAATTTGCACGATTACTATAAAGGACTTGTAATGGCGGAAATGGGCGTTAAAAATGGTGTGAATATACGTGAAGGTTACCCAACTCATTTCAAAGGTTCTCATACTAATTTTTGAGAAAAAAAATTGGGTCCTCCAGGGTGCTAAATCAATGGGCTAATAGACATAAAAGAATTGGGAATGTGGGTGATTCTTAAAAAAGGGCTTGTAAATGCAGAAATGGGCTTTAAAAAATGGCGTGAGTATACGTGAAGGTTCCCCAATTCATTACGGAGATCCTCATAAAGTGTTTTGTGAAAAACTTTTTGGGTGCTCTAGAGCGCCAGATCCATGGGCTAATACACACAAAAAATTTGGAGAATTTACGTGATTCCTAAAAGAGGGATTGTAAATGCGGAAATGAGCGTTAGAGAAAATGTTGTAAGTATACGTGAAGGTGTAACAACCGGGTTCCGTCGTTATAGAAAAGCCAATAGGAGAAAATTTGGGGCCGGAAAACTTTTTCGTAGTATCTTGAAATTTCCCAACCTAGTCTAGATTTGGAAGAAATCAGAGTCTTTGAGGTGTTGGGAAATCTGGTAACAATCGGGTGAATTATTTATGATTTTTATTGCATGAGTAGTTAGATAACTCGTTAAAGAATCCGTACGATTTTACAGAATTGAATACGGGTGAGTAGAACTTCCGGAATCGATCTTGGCGTAAAGGGTATTTTTTTAGCATCATTGGTAAAAGGTGTGTTATGAAATGGGAATTTTTGAATTCTTGATTTAGCTCTCTGTCTTGCGTAACCCGCATTGGCGCCGCTTTTTTCCGCTTTGGCGGGGGTCGCTACAGTGGGGTGACGGCCATTGTGGTGGTCTTGACGCGAATTAAAGTCATTAATAAACCCCTAAACGACCTCATTATGCACTTTTCAATTTTTAGAGCTAAGGAACAAACCCTAGGCGACTTCTACTCATTTTTCACCATTCTTGAGGCTAAAGGTAAGTTTTTCACTCCCCAAATGCATTTTTCAATTTGTAGAACGTAATAGAATGGATGAATATTGATGGGGGAGGGTTTTGTTATAGATTCTATGGTAGAAAAAACCCTAATTTGGATAATTGGGATCATGGTTATGATCCAAGGTTCATAAAATTGATATAGATTTAGGTAATTAGTTATTGTTTATTAATTCCCGTATTATATTGATTGTTTGTAGACCAAGAACAAGCGGAATGAATCCGGAAAGGAAAGGATTAGGTTTCTTAGGGTTTCAAGCTTGTTTCGAGGTAGGTGATGGGTGTGATTTATACTTGTTCTTGCTTCATTATGATACTTGTATATGTATGAATGTTGCAATATTGATCACACTTGTTGTAAATGAGATAGAGGAATGATGAATGCCATGAATCATGACTTAAATGTATGATCTTGATGATATACTTGTGACTGTGATAGTGATTGTGGTGTGTGAATGAGATCAGTTGTCACGTTTCGGCATAACTAACTTGGATCAGTTGCCACATTCCGGCATAAATATAGGATCGGTTGCCACGCTCTGGCATAACATTGGGATCGGGTACCACGTTCCGATATGCTAATTATTTGGGTTTGGGTTCCATGAGAGAACAATTGATGTGATATAAAATGTTAAACTGATCGTTGTTCATAAATGTTGATAATGTTGTATATGTTGATATATATGCATCTGATTATATTGTTGTCTTGACTTGTTTATGTTGCACTAGTGGGATAGTCGTGTGATCCTACCAGTACACTGTGGTTGTGTACTGATATTGCACTTGCTCTTATTTTTGTTGAATACAGGGCATCTTCAAGCGGCTACTGACAGACGTCACTTAGGAGATCATTGATCGTCGTTCTAATTCAAGGGTGAGCCGATTCTTCCGGGCTGCCATGAGATTTTCTTTCGTCTATATCCACCATTTTCGGACTTAGACATTTGTTCTAGTTAGTTGATTAGTTCATTAGATTGGGGTTGTATCCCTTCTTGTTTAGACATGGTTAATTGTTAGATATTTTGGTACATTGACTTTCAGGTTCTAGGTTATTCCTCCGCATTGTTAGTTATTATTGTTATACTTTTGTTGGAGTTAAACTCTATTTATTTCCTTAGTATTTTGACTCGCTTCGTATATTTAAATGCCTTAGTTTTAGATTAGGTGCTTGGTTTGGGTTGTAGTAGTGGTTCTCCCACTAGAGAGTTAGTGTGGGTGCCAATCACGATGGTCTGAGTCGTGATAAAGTTGATAGCAAAACCTAGGTTCGTTGATCTCAATGTACCGAAATAAGTCTAATAGAGTCTCGCAAAACAGTACAGGGAGGCCTTTACTTTTCTTCGAGAGGCTATAGGACTTTAGGAAATCTCTCTATTTTTTCTATTGTCTCCTTCGTGCTATAACTTGATTCTAATTGGTATCTGTCAATTGGAATTGGTATCTAACCTCCTTCACTCTTCTGTCCGCAGATGGTTAATACTAGGTATAACGACGTCAGGCCCGTAGCTCCCATCAATGCTCCAACTGAGGAATCTGCAGTGAGAGGTCGCGGTCGAGGCAGGTGTAAAGGAAGAGCTAGAGGTAGAGGCCATGGAAGAGTAGCACTTGCTAGAAATGGAGCTCCTGCTGAGAATGCTCCTGTGATTGAGAACCCTCTCATGCATCATGAGGAAATAGAAGAAAAGGTTGAGGTTGAGAATGTTGAGGAGGTTGGACAAGAGGACGAGGTGCAGGCTGAGGCTACATGTATTCCTCCCACCGACCCAGTGTTAGCTCAACAGATCATGAGATTTTTGAAGGGTTTGGCTGGTCCTTGAATGCTTCCATCTGTTCAAGCAACTCAAGCTCTTGCTAATCTCTCTAATGCTAGCACTGCGCCCAAGACGGGGGGAACGGGAGGTAATGATGCATTTTTCCGTCCTCTGTTGGGTTCTGTCATGACTGGTAATGAGCATAAAATGTTGACTATGTTTTTGAAGCTAAAGCCTCCGGTATTTCTTGGTTCTGAGAGTGAGGATGTGTATGAGTTCATTCTGGATTGCTATGAGAGACTTCATAAATTGGGTATTGTTCATCAACATGGGGTCGAGTTTGTGTCCTTCCAACTTCAAGGTAAGGCTAAGTAGTGGTGGAGAGCTTATATGGAATGCAGATCTTCTTCTTTACCTCCACTTACTTGGACCCAATTTCATGCTTTATTTTTAGAAAAGCATGTGCCTAGAACATTGAGAGATCGTAAGAAAGATGAATTTATGGATTTGGAACAAGGTGGTATGTCTGTGGCTCCTTATGAGGCCAAGTTCCATGCTTTGTCTAGATATGCTACGTAGTTGATGACTACTGAGGAGGAGAGGATCCGATTATTTATTAGGGGACTAAATTCTGAGTTGCAAGTATTATTTGTTCATATGACTTCTGCAGAGTGGAGCTGTAATGAGGTGACAGATTATGTTAAGAAAGTGGAGGGGGTAAGGCGAGACGGTCAGGCTAAGGCATTAGTGAAAAGGACCAAGAACTCGAGTAACTTTCAAGGTTCTTATTCCAGAGGTTCTGGGAGGCCAACACTGCCAGCCAAGCCAATTCAGTCCGCTATGCCCGCCTAATAGGTAACTACTCGAGAACTTCATCTTATAATTTTCAGGATAGCCAGGGAGTCGCGCCTTCGACGAGCGGCAGACCATATTTTGATCGTACTTGCTACAATTGTGGAGAACCTGGGCATATGAGGAGAGATTATCCCCACCCATGTGTATTAGATGCCGCGCAACAGTCTTCTAGAGCAATGGTACCCGCAGGGAATGGTAATAATGGTTGAGGGCATCCATAAGGTGGGCGAGGAGGTAATCAGTGAGGCCGTGGAGGTAGAGGAAATGGTAACGGAGGTAGGGGTAACGTTCAACCAGGCAGGGAAGTGGCTCTTCATGATGATATGGCCCAGTGTTATGCTTTTCCGGGCAAGAATGAGGTAGAGGCGTCTGATGCGGTGATCACATGTACTATTCTTGTCTGTGACCGGATGGCTAATGTGTTGTTTGATCGGGGTTCTACTTATTGATATGTATCCGTAAGGTTTTCATCAGATTTTGATATGATTTGTGATATTCTTGATGGCCCTATTCGTGTTTCTACCCCAGTTGGAGAGTCAATCATAGTTACCCATGCCTATCGTGCTTGTCATATTTTGTTTATGGGTTTTCAGAGTTGGGCTGATTTGGTGATTTTGGATATGATTAACTTTGACATAGTCTTAGGCATGACTTGGTTGTCGCCTTATTATGTTATGCTTAATTGTAATACTAAGTCTGTAACTTTAGAAATTCCGGGAAGGGAAAAATTAGAGTGGAAAGGGGTGTACAAGCCTAAGCAAGCTACGATTATATCCTCCATTCGGGCTAGTAAACTGGTAGAGCAGGGTTGTTTGGCTTATTTGGCTCATATTAGGGATGTTGAGATTGAGACTCCATCCATTGAGTCTATTTCTGTGGTGTGTGGATTTAGTGAAGTGTTTCCTAATGACTTGCCTGGTATGCCTCCGGATAGAGATATAGATTTTTGCATTGATTTAGAGCCTGGTACGCGCCCCATATCTATCCCTCCATATCGCATGGCTCCGGCAGAATTAAGAGAGCTTAAGGCTCAAATCCAAGAGCTTCTTGATAAGGGATTTATTCGCCCTAGTGCTTCTCCATGGGGTGCTCCAGTGTTGTTTGTTAAGAAGAAGGATGGTAGCATGCGAATGTGTATAGATTACCGGCAATTAAATAGTCACTATTCAAAATAAGTATCCCTTACCACGAATAGATGATCTCTTTGACCAATTGCAAGGGGCAGCGGTTTCTCTAAGATTGATCTAAGATCCGGTTACCATCAATTGAAAATTACGCCTGCGGATGTGCCCAAGATGGCGTTTAGAACTCGCTATGGGCACTATGAGATTTTCGTTATGTCCTTTGGTTTGACCAATGCGCCTACAATTTTTATGAGTTTAATGAATGGGATGTTCAAGCCATTTCTTGATTCTTTCGTTATAGTCTTTATTGATGATATCTTTGTTTATTCAAAAAGTGAAGAAGAGCATGCCAACCATCTTCTTACTATTTTGGGTATTCTTGGGAAGCAAAGGTTGTATGCTAAATTTTTGAAGTCTGAATTTTGGTTGAAATTGGTTGAATTTTTGGGGCATGTAGTTTCAAAAGAAGGGGTAATGGTAGATCCTCAAAAGATTGAGGCGGTTAAGAATTGGGTTACGCCTTGCTCTATGACAGAAGTTAGGAGTTTTGTGGGGCTCGCTAGCTATTATTGTCGATTTGTGAAGAACTTTGATTCTATTGCCACTCACTTGACTAATTTGACCAAAAAGGAGATACCATTTGAATGGACTGAAAAATGTGAGGAGAGCTTTCAAAAGCTCAAGACTCTCTTGACCACCGTGCCCATTCTAGCAATACCGGTTGAAGGTAAATACTTTATTGTTTATTGTGATGCTTCACATTCTGGTTTAGGTGTTGTGTTGATGCAAGATAAGAATGTTATAGCTTATGCCTCTTGTCAATTGAAGGTGCATGAGAGGAATTATCCCACACATGATTTAGAGTTGGCAGCGGCAGTGTTCGTTCTCAAGATCTGGCGACAATACCTCTATGGTGTTAAGTGTGAGGTATTTACTGATCATCGTAGTTTCCAGCATGTGTTCACTCAAAAGGATCTAAATTTAAGACAGCGAAGGTGGATGGAGTTAATTAAAGATTATGATGTCACAATTCAATACCATCCGAGTAAGGCTAATGTAGTGGCAAATGCTTTGAGTCAAAAAGCGGTAAGTATGGGTGGTTTAGCTTGCTTAAGTGTAACCAAGCGACCTTTGGTTAAACAAATTCAGACCTTAGAGTCTAAGTTCATGCTGTTAGGCATCTCAGAAAGAGGTGGGGTGTTAGCTAGTATTGAGGTAAGGGCCACTTTCATTGAAGAGATCAAGGCGAAACAATTTGAAGATGGGAATTTGGAGGAACTTAAGAAAAAGACTGTGATTGGTAAGGCACAAAAGACCACTGTTGATGCGGATGGTGTGCTAAATTTCAAGGGGAGAATATGTGTTCCTAGAGTAGATGACTTGATTGAGAAATTATTGGCAGAGTCTCATGGTTCGCGATATTCTATTCATCCGGCCGTGACCAAGATGTACCGAGATCTGAAGCGAATTTATTGGTGGCCGGGGATGAAGAAAGACATAGCAGAGTTTGTGGCGAAGTGTCAAAATTACAGAAAGTGAAGTATGAAAATCAAAGGTCTGCAATTTTACTTCAAAGAATGCCAATTCCGGAATGCAAGTGGGAAATAATAGCCATGGATTTTGTGGTTGGTCTTCCCAAGACTTTGGGGAAGTTTGATTCTATTTGGGTAGTAGTGGATAGATTGACTAAGTCAGTCCATTTTATTCTGGTAAAAATAGATTATAATACTGAACAATTGGCTAAAGTTTATGTGAAAGAGATAGTGAGGTTGCATGGGGTGCCCCTCTCTATCATCTCACACCGTGGTACCTAATTCACATCTATGTTTTGGAGGAAATTACATGATGAATTGGGGACACGACTCACTTTAGTACAGCCTTTCATCCACAGACGGATGGACAATCAGAGATGACTATTCAAGTATTAGAAGACATGTTGAGGGAATGTGTGATTGACATTGGAGGGCATTGGGATAAGTTCTTACCATTGTGTGAATTCTCTAATAACAATAGTTATCACTCCAGCATTGATATGGCACCATTTGAGGCACACTATGGGAGGGGATGTAGATCACCCATAAGATGGTTTGAGGCTAGAGATGTGAAACCATTAGGGGTTGATTTAGTGAAGGATGCTCAAGATAAGGTGAGGAGTATTCAAGCTAAGCTCCTAGTAGCCCAGAGTAGACAAAAGAAGTATGCGAATCACAAGGTAAGAGATATGGTGTTTCAATCCGATGAAAATATTCTTCTTAAGGTATCACCCATGAAAGGGGTGATGAGATTCAGTAAGAAGGGTAAGCTAAGTCATAGATACATTGGCCCATTTGAAATTCTTGAATGTGTGGGGCCAGTAGCATATAGATTGGGCTTACCTCCTAATTTATCAAGTGTTCATCCGGTATTTCATGTGTACATGTTGAAGAGGTATCATGATGACGGGGATTATATCATTAAGTAGGACTCAGTTGTTTTAGACAAGGACCTCTAATATGAGGAGAAATCAGTTGCAATTATTGATCGTGTTGTGTGCAAGTTGAGGACCAAAGAGATTAAGTCCGTGAAAGTTCAATGTAAGCATCGCCCGGTTGAAAAACTACCTGGGAAACCGAGAGAGACATGCAAGACAAGTAACCCCAATTGTTTGTCGATTCAGGTACTACTTCCTCCCTTCCTTAGCCTATTTTTCCTATGTTTGTCACTCGGGGACGAGTGATGGGTAAATTGGTATCTATTGTAACGACCGATTCCGTCGTTATAGAAAAGCCAACGAGAGAAAATTTGGGGCAGGAAAACTTTTTCGTAGTATCTTGAAATTCCTCAACCTAGTCCAGATTTGGGCGAAATTGGAGTCTTTGAGGTGTAGGGAAATCTGGTAACAATCGGGTGAATCATTTATGATTTTGATTGCATGAGTAGTTAGATAACTCGTTAAAGAATCCGTACGACTTTACTAAATTGAATTCGGGTGAGTAGAACTCCCAAAATTGATCTTGGCATAAAGGGTATTTTCTGAGAGTCGTTGGTTAGAGGTGTGTTGTGAAATGAGAATTTTGGAATTATTGAATTAGCTCTCTGTCTCACGTAACCTGCATTGGCACCGCTTTTTGCCGCTTTGGCGAGGCCGTAACAGCATGGTGACGGTCGCTATGGCGGGATCAACGCGAATTAAAGTTGTTAATAAACCCCTAAATGACCTTATTATGCACTTTTCAATTTTTAGAGCTAAGGAACGAAACCCAGGCGACTCATACTCATTTTTCACTATTCTTGAGGCTAAAGGTAAGCTTTTCACTCTCTGAATCCATTTTTTGATCTGTAGAATGTAATATAATGGGTGAATATTGATGGGGGAGGGTTTTGTTATAGATTATATGGTGGAAACAACTCTAATTTGGATAATTGGGATCATGGTATGATCTAGGGTTCATAGAATTGTTATAGATTCGGGTAATTAGTGATTGTTTATTGATTCCCGTATTATATTGATTGTATGTAGGCCAAGAACAAGCAGAACGAATTCGGAAAGGGAAGGATCAAGTTTCTTAGGGTTTCAAGCTTGTTTCGAGGTAGGTGATGGTTGTGATTCTATGATTGTGTGATGTATGCTTGTTCTTGCTTCATTATGATAGTTGTATATGTATGAATGTTGCAATGTTGATCACACTTGTTGTAAATGAGATAGAGGAATAATGATTGCCATGAATCATGACTTAAATATATGATCTTGATGATATACTTGTTACTGTGATTGTGATTATGGTGTGTAAATGGGATCGGTTTCCACGTTCCGGCATAACTAACTTGGATCAGTTGCCACATTTCGCCATAAATATGGGATTGGTTGCCACGTTCCGGCATAACATTGGGATCGGGTACAACGTTCCGATATGCTAACTGTTTGGATTTGGATTCCATGAGAGGACCAATGATGTGATATAAAATGTGAAACTAATTGTTGTTCGTAAATGTTGATAATGTTATATATATTGATATATATGCATGTGATTATAATGTTGTCTTGACTTGTTTATGTTGCACTAGTGGGATAGCCGTATAATCCTACCAGTACACTATGGTTGGGTACTGATACTTCACTTGCTCTTATTTTTATTGAGTACAGGGCATCTTCAAGCGACTACTGATAGACCTCACTTAGGAGATCAGTGATCATCGTTCGAATTCAAGGGTGAGCCGATTCTTTCGGGCTGCCATGGGATTATCTTTCGTCTATGTCCACCATTTTCGGACTTAGACACTGTATCCCTTCTTGTTTAGACTTGGTTCATTGTTAGATGTTTTGGTACATTGACTTTCAGGTTCTAGGTTATTCTTCCGCATTGTTAGTTATTATTGTTAGACTTTTGTTGGAGTTTATGGGAACTCTATTTATTTCCTTAGTATTTTGACTTGCTTCGTATATTTAAATGTCTTAGTTTTAGATTAGTTGCTTAGTGTGGGTTGTAGTAGTGGTTCTCCCACCGGAGAGTTAGTGTGGGTACTAATCACGATGGTCTGGGCCGTGACAGAAAGTTCCCCAACTTATTACGGAGATCCTCATAAAGCTTTTTGAGAAAAAACATTTTGGGTGCTCTGAGGCATTTGATCCATGGGCTAATACACACGAAAAATCAAGAATTGGGGTGATTCTTAAAAAGAGGGCTTGTAAATGCGGAAATGGGCGTATAAATATGGTGTGAGTATACGTTAAGGTCCACCAACTCATTACGGAGGTACTCATAAAGTTTTTTGAGAAAAATATTTTTGATTTTGTGCGATTCTAAAAAAAGGCTCAAAAATACGGAAATGGGTGTTAAAATGGTGTGACTATACGTGAAAGTTTCCAAAATCATTACGTAGGTCCTCATAAAGTTTTTTGTGAATTTTTTTTTGGGTGCTCCAGGGCGCCAGATATATGGACTAATACACAAAAAAATTTGGAGAATTTGAACGATTTTTTTAAAAAATGGCTCTTAAATGCGGAAAAGGGCGTTAAACAATTTGTGTGAGTATATGTGAAGGTTCTTCAACTGATTACAGAGATACTCCTAAACTTTTTTGAGAAAAAAATGGGTACTCTAGGGCGCCAGATCCATGGACTAATACACACGAAAAATCGGGAATTAGGGCGATCCTTAAAAAAGGGTTGTAAATGTGGAAATGGTTGTTAAAAATGGTGTGAGTATACATGAAGGTTCCCCATATCATTGCGGAGATCCTTATAAAGTTTTTTTAGAATAAAATTTTAGGTACTGTGGACGCCAGATGGGCTAATACACGACATATTGGGGAATTTGCGCGATTACTAAAAAGGGCTGTAAATGTAGAAATGGACGTTAAAAAATGGTGTGAGTATACGTGAAGTTTCGCCAACTCATTAACGCAAGTCCTTATAAAGTTTTTTGAGAAATTTTATTTTGGGTGCTCCAAGTCGCCATATCCATGGGCTAATTCACACAAAAAATCGAGGGATTTTGGAGAATCTTAAAAAAAGGATTGTAAATGTGGAAATGGAAGTTAAAAAAATGGTGTGAGTGTACGTCATGGTTCCCCAATTAATTACGGAGGTCCTCATAAAATTTTTTGAGAAAACAATTTTGGGTGCTCCGGACGCTGATCAATGGGCTAATAGACACGAAAAAGGTACGTTATGGTTCCTAAAAAAGGGTTTGTAAATGTAGAAATAAGCGTTAAAAATCGTGTGATCATACGTGAAGGTTACGCAACTCATTATGGAAGTCCTCATATAGTTTTTTGAGAAATATTTTGGGTGCTCCGGGGCGCTATAACTAAAGGCATTACACACGAAAAATTGGGAAATTTGGGTGATTCTTAAAAAAGGGCTTGTAAATTTGGAAATGGGCATTGAATAAAATGTTGTGAGTATTTATGAAGGTCACCTAACTCAATATCGAGGTCCTCATAAAGGTTTTTAATAAAAAAAATTAGGTGCTTTGGGTGCCAGATACATGGGCTAATACCTACGAAAAATTGGGGAATTTGCGCGATTCCTAAAAATGGGTTTGTAAATGCAGAAATGGGCATTAAAAAAGGTGTGAATATAGGTGAACGTTTCCCAACTGATTACGTAGGTCCTCATAATGTTTATTGAGAAAAAACTTTTGGGTGCTTTGGGGCGCCAAATCAACGGGCTTATACACGCGAAAAATCAGGAATTTGGATGATTCTTCAAAAATGGCTTGTTAATGCGAAAATAGGCGTCAAAAAATGGTGTGAGTATATGTTAAGATTCTCCAAGTCATTACGGAGGTCCTCATAGAGTTTGTTGAGAAAAATATTGTGGGTCCTCTAGGCGTCAAATGCATGGGCTAATACACACAAAAACATGGTGAATTTGGGCTATTCCTTAAAAAAGGGCTTGTAAATGCAGAAATAGGAGCTAAAAAATGGTGTGAATATAAGTGAAGGTTCCTCAACTCATTAAGGAGGTCCTCATAAAGTTTTTTAGAAAAAAATTTGGGTGCTCCGGGGCGCCGGATCCATGGGCTCATACATAGGAAAAATCTGGAAATTTGGGCGATCTTAAAAAAAGTGCTTGTAAATGCCGAAATGGGCATTAAAAAAATGGTGTGAGTATACGTGAAAGTTTCCAACTCATTACAAAAGTTCTCATATAGTTTTTTGAGAAAACAATGTTGGGTGCTCGGGGGTGCTAGATCCATGGGCTAATACATACGAAAAATCAGGAATTTGGGCGATTCTTCATAAAGGGTTTGTAAATGCAGAAATGGGCGTTAAGAAAATGGTGTGAGTATATGATGAGTCCACAAATTGGACTTATTTAGGGCTTTATTTTGATAGAAATAGTGTCCTCAAATGCTTATTTTGTCTCAATATCTGATGAAAACTCTTAAGTTTCAGATATTTGAAGTTTTAGTGGAAGCATAGACACTTAGGCGCAAAAAGGAACAAAAAGGCTGAAAAGAACGAAGAAGTTGAAGCCTGAGCATCGCCAAGCACATTTAGTGATTCGCCGAAGGGACACACTCCGCCCTTTGTTCCAGTACACGAAGCCCTGAAGGAGAAGGATCAAAAAGGCGATGAAAGGAGCAGTCAGTGCTTCACCGAATAGTTCCACGAAGCAGTACTATTACCACCCAATGGTCCATAACATGAAAATGCTGAAGGCAAGAATGAAATGACGATGAGACAAAAGAGGGGTGAGTCACCGAGTTATTCAACGGCCTCAACTAACCTCGCTGAGCGATCCGCTAACACTAATTTCTGAAATCTATAAATACTTAACTCTTTATTAATTTTAGGAGAGTCGAATTATTATTATAATTTTCACAATAGAATAGTACTATTTTGGGAGACTTGAAGAAAGAAGAATTTCATCTTCCCCAAGTTAGAAGTGGGTCTTCTCCATTCTTCTTCCTTTGCTTAAATCAAGGTTTAATTCCTTATACCCATTTGATTTTAGTAACATTTTAGGTGTATTTTGTTATTTCTTGATGTGTGGCTAAAAACCCCATTCTTGGGGTGTGATTTAGCAAATATGTGTTGATATTATTGTTGGGTCTTGTTTGCTGATAGGTTAGATGTATTTTAATGGTGATTTCACCTAGTAATTGTGGTTTAATTTAATGGGTTTGTAGTTGCAAATACAAAACCACCCATGTGTTTTCGTCCTACGAGAGAGAGAGAGCTCGCGAAACCAAGATCACTAGACTGATGGCCTAAGGAGTGGGTCGACATAAGGTTCAGCCTGAGAGGGTGAGCCCTAGTCCCATATCCTAACACTCAGCTCGAGAGAGTGAGTGGGGTAAGGCGTAGGCTGGCCTTCATGCGGTAAATGGGTGTTCGAGAGGAACCCATTTGAAACGGGGTAAGTTGCCCGAGAGGGAACTTATTTCCATCTAAAGTTTAGCCTAGTCACTATTATCTTGCAAATTTCCTATCGAAAGCATGTACCCAACGATTTATCTCAACTTGTATTGCGGTTACACCCCAAGAACATTTCCCCATACTTGATTTTCTTGTTATTTTGGTTGTTTTTACTACTTGTGACAAAAACCCCAATTGATATTTGACACTTTTGTGTCACCCCCTTTAATTTACTATGTTTTTACTCGTTAATGTCTTTAGCTACGACTAGTTAGAGCTAAATTTTATTTTTCTATCAATTCTCAAAACCACTCCCTTGGGACACGACCCCAACCTTTAGTTGGGTTACTATATTATCGACGATCGTAGACACTCGTATCGTAGGTTAGTGTCGTTGGTCACGATAAGCATCAAAATGGTGTTGTTACCGAGGAGTGGTGTTATTTGAGAATTTTTAGTTTAATAGAGTTTTTGTTCTTATTAGTGGTAGTTCACTAACTTAATTTTTAGTTTTGTTTTGTGATTTGTCTGAATCTAAGCAAGGGAAAGCGAAAAATATTCGGGAGCTAATGGAGTTTCCTCCATTAGAGGTAATGATGTATCGGGATCGTATCCTAACCTTCAAGCAATTGGACGATGAACGGATCCATGAGACATGGGCAAGATTCAATGAACTGTAAACTCAATGCCCCACTCAGGGAATTCCCAGTACAATCCTCCTTGATTGCTTCTACCAAAGTCTTGGCCCTATAAACAAGATGTTGGTTGACCAAATCCTCCCTCGAAGGACATTAAAGCAGCCATATACAATAACAGTCCAACTGTTTGACAATATGGCTAAAATGAGCCAAGAGGTTGAAAAGGATTTCTTGATGACCGCACTAATGACTCAAATGGATGAGTTAAGAAGAAATATGGTGAAGGTCGAAGCTCATTGCAAAAGGAAGGATAAATACATTCCCCCTCATAATAGAAGAAACAATGAGAACAAGGAGATCAAACACATTGAGGGAATGCTCTCAACAATTCTCCGCAAGGTGACTGCGCAAGACAAAGAGCTGGAGGGATTGAAAGAAGAAATTGAAGGAATGAAACGAACTATTTGGTCTCATTCTAAAGCTGTCCAACTGCTCGAGGACCTGATGAGTCATGTGTTGCCTGAACTCCATCCGCAGAAAAACAGGGGGTGGCCTAATGAGGACATGGCCAACCCCAACAACGAAACTTGAGCAATGACTTGCGTCGTGCCACGACGGTAAATAAGGCGCTTCTTGGGAGGCAACCCAAGGTCTTAAACGTTTAGGATTTTACTTTTATGAATAATGGTGTGTTGATGTTGCAGGTTAAAACAAGGAAAGTGTGGAAACTTTCAAGTTGGCGAACAGAAAGTCCATTCCGCGAGTCGCCAAACAGGTTGGCGAGCCCGACTGGATCCACTGTTTGGCTCAATACAAGAGTTGTACAGAGCCTGTAAAACTTGGCGAACTCAATAACCAGCTCGGCGCATCGTCAACAAGTTTGGCGATCTCGATGCAGACCATTGAATTCACCCCTTAAAAATTGAAGATTTTAAATAAGGGGCGAGATAAATGACCTCTCGGCGAATCGCCGAGTGGGTTGGCGAGTGCAACTAATGTCGCCAAATGGACACAAATTGAATAGCGTATATTGCCAACAGTCACACTTCTTCATTCTTTCTCACTTTCAAACTCCATAACTTCACACCACGATAGTAATTTACATTTTCTCACCTTTAATTAGTATTTTAGTCATGGATTAGTGCTTGGAACTCAGATTTTCGTTGCCGCCTAGCATTACAATTTTGTTTACTCAGCAAAAAGGTTAGTTTCTGAAAAACCCCCGTTCGCTTTTGAAGAGTTCAACCTCATCTGCAACCTAGGTGTCCATTAATGCATGTTAGATCTCTCTGATATGAGTACAAATTTTAGAGTGCCTTCTTCTGATTTGTATATTGGGGCCTATTTGCTTTTACTGTTCGAACTCCATTTTCACTCTGCTTACCTTAAATCTAAATGTGGAAAACTATGCATAATGGGTGTTGACCATGAATGGGTGTTGTGGGTCTGGGCTGAATTTCATTAATTCATAGTTTAATTTTGTTTTTGAGGTTTGTACGATCGACTTTGAAAATTGAGTTGAATTTCAGGCAAGTTAAGTCAGTTGGTGAGCTGAGTTGAGCTCGCCGAATCACTTGGCGGTTCGCCTACTAGACTTAAATCGCCCTTAATTTCATATCTTAGGTGTTGTGGGCTCTGTAACTTTCTGCGAACATAGTCATGATAGCCAAAGAGGTTTGGCGATTCACTGATTAGATCGGCGAGTCTGTCTGCAATTTTGTGCTACAATGTAATTACTAACTATTCTCTCTAACGTTTTGCAGATATGGCCAAACAACAGACCAGAGGAAGGGAGAAATAAATTGTGATTAGTGAAAATGCACCTCCACCCAGGGGAAAGGCTACCACAACTTCAAAAAGCAAAGGGAAGGTAAAAGCCCTCGAATTATCCGACGCAAGCTCTGACAACACAGGCTTCTACACCACCAAGCCACCCACATATAACAGTGAGAGTATGGAGTATGACGAAGACTACTAGGCAGAGGCAAGGAGGGCTGAGTTACAATCCAAAAGGATACATGATCCATATCGGATTAAAGATAGTCAATCCACCACTCAAACTTCTCCAGCTCCAGAGCAAGCAGTATTGTTGGCACATCCAGTACAAGGTCCCCAACATGGATCAACAAATAGATCAAAGGCGGACGGTCTGAGAACGATCATTAAGAAGAAATGACTTTCCATAGATGGGGTTATTGATCGATATCCAGAGGTGATAGAGTGCCTGAAACACCACAAATTCCAAATATTCACAAGACATCGGGGATCTTACATACCAAGTTGGGTTAGAGAGTTCTACGACGCATACAGTGCATTGGTACCTCAACGCAAAAGTGTAGTCTCATCTTTTAAAGCAGTTGACTACGTGGTTGTCAAAGGAAGGAAAGTGTCATGTGACAGTGAGGCAATCAACACAGCTTTGGGTATGTCCGATAAGATTAATGACCACTGCCAGCACTTAATCAGGACACAGAAGCTGGATGCGATGAAAAAGTGGTTAGCTTTGCTAGTCTAAGATGATAATGCTCTGACATGGTTAGCAGAATTGAGAAGAAAAATCTGAACATAGCTGCACGATACTGGTTCGAATTCATCGGCAACACATTTATGCCATCACAAAATGAATCAATCCTTCGTCATGCTAAGGCAACTTGCCTTGGATGCATCATAGAGAAAACCTAGATAAATCTCGGGATGATCATTGCCTCTGAGATCCATATGCGTGCAAAGCAGAGCCAAACATCTCTCCCCTACCCAGTATTAAACACTGAATTATGCAAAAGAGCTCAGGTGCCTAGAGATGCAACGAAGGATGTGGAATTGGCCGCCACCGCCTCCACCAATATCCGAAAGATTAAAGGAAGCTATGGCCACTAGATCTATACCTGCAAAGGCATCTTTGCATACTTCGGCCCCTAAGCCTTCAGGTATATCTGATGTCATTACCACTCCTTCTGACCCTATAAATCCCTCTGTTGCTTCATCACCACCCAGACCTACGGTTGTTGTTGCCTCTTGTGAGCTGATCACTCAAGCATCCTTGATCCGAATGGGATAGCTTGTCCAATCTGCTAATTGTCGGACTACCAACATAGAAAGCTCCATTCTAGGCATGATTCAGGTTGCCCTCGACAATGTTGTGAGACCACTAAGCACTACTATCGATGCTTAGAGGCCAGGATAGTAGTGTGTGAGCACGATCAAGGAGCCACAGAGGAAGTAACAGCCTTAGAGGCCGCCAATGCAGAGCTGAAGGAAGATGTGGATTACCTAAAGTCCACTGATATATCCATGATCATTTGGAATGGTGGAAGTTCCAGATGTTCCTGAAATACCTCAGACTGCCGCAGGACATGGAAATGGAATGGAGCATACAGTTGATCCTGAATCAGAGGCAGAAACTGACGAAGAGATATTTGAGGAAGTTACAACGGACGACATAGCCGAGACTGAAAAAAATCATGATAGATGTTGTTGTACAAGCTTCTTTGGCAAAGTCTCCTATTGCGGGATCCAGTGAAGTTGGTCCTTCTGGTGGTCACTCCGGGCACTGATGCCTCGATAGATAAAGAGACTGCGTAGATAGGACTTTTCTCTACTTCCTCTCTATCTTACCTACATCTACTTTTGGGCTACTTTTATTTGCATTTGAGGACAAATAACTTTTATTTGTGATGGGGTGAGGCCCACTTTTTGTGTGCTATTTGATGTTAGTATATTTGGGTTGTTCTGATTTGAAATTGTGTTGATACTTCTTTTTGTGGATGTTTGAGCTCATGGCTCCGTTTATTTTTAATTGCAAAATGATTTTGACCCTTCCGAAAACTTTTGAATTTTTCGCACATTTTTGCCACTCCTCGTGAGTTGAATGTGGTTGTTCTTTTGCAAAAATTTGAGTCTCGATTTTGATCAATACCGATGACTTGAATAGTACTCTCAATTGAACGAACATGAATGCATAAACAATATGTGAACTCTTTGCATCTCGTTGTGATTTGCCATTTATCGAATTGATTCTCTTGTAATGACGATTGCACACTAGCGAAAATGTATAGTCTTGTTTGACTTAAGTGTCGATGCCTTGTGTGATTAGCTTGATTTGAACCATGCATGAATAAACCTAGAATTTGTCCTGTTAGTCTGATTGATTTAGAAAGGTGTCCTCTTGAGATGATCTTAGGCAACTTTAAAGAGTGTGAGCCAAATTTAACATATGCCTCTTTTATGGCCTACCCGTGAGCATGTGAAACTCTCTTGAACACCCTTTGAGCCTTACCATTCTTTGGAAGACCCTTGATGAACCCTAGACCTTACTTGACCCACTACCTATAATCCTCTTGATTTGTGGTTTAGCGAACAGCCAACTTAGTTCAAAATCCTAAGTTAGGGGTGTGGTGAAAAGGAAAAGGAGAAGTCAAGAACTGCAAGAAAAGTCCCCCTTAACCCATGGTGTTGCAGAACAATGGAAACCCTTCAAAAAAAAAGTGTGTGGAATAAAGTATAAAGGAAATCGGGTTTCCAAGCAATTCATGGAGGTGAATAAAAAGATGACTTAGAAGCACTAGAAAAAGAATTGATAAAGGAAAAAGTCACTGAGCCTAAATGACCATACCTCTGCACTCATCCCTATTACAAGCCGTAGAAAGACCTTTTTGATCTTGAGTGAGCTGGGCCGAAGATCGATCGGAAAATAAGGGCAAACCTATGGGAGAAAACATGCATTGTGTTCCTCTTTGTTGAGTGTGAGCGTTGCATTTGATTCTTGATCTTGGATTGATTAACCTCTGTGTGTGAAGATGGAATCATTCTTTATGTGAGGGAGTTTAGATACTTTTTGTTGAGCTTGAACTTGCACAAGTAGCAAGTATTGCGAGAATGAGAATCTTTGGTAATGGTGTGTCACAACTTGAATCTTTGAGTACACAATTGATCCTTGCATAAGTAAATTGAGTCTTGTTGTGTGCATTCATGATTGAGTTTTGTGTAACACTGTTTGAGACACACTTTTTGAACGGCTGAACTCAAGTTTGCTTGAGGACAACCAAAAGTTTAAGTTGGGGGTGTTGATGAGTCCACAAATTGGACTCATTTAGTGCTTTATTTTGATAGAAATAGTGTCCTCAAATGCTTATTTTGTCTCAATATCTGATGAAAACTCTTAAGTTTCAAGTATTTGAAGTTTTCGTGGAAGCATCGACACTTAGGCGCAAAAAGGAACAAAAAGGTTGTAAAGAACGAGGAAGTTGAAGCCTGATCATCGCCAAGCACACTTAGCGATTCGCCGAAGGGACGCACTCAGCCCTTTGTTCCAGTACGCGAAGCCCTGAAGGAAAAGGATCAAAAAGGCAATGAAAGGAGCAGACGATGCCTCACCGAATAGTTTCGCGAAGCAGTACTATACCGCCCAATGGTCCAAATCATGAAGATGCTGAGGACAAGCACAAAACGGTGATGAGACAGAAGAAGGGCGAGTCGCCGAGTTATTCGGCGGCCTCGACTAACCTCGCCGAGCGATCCGCCAACACTAATTTCTGAAGTTTATAAATACTAAACTCTTTATTAATTTTAGGAGAGTCGAATTATTATTATAATTTTCACAATAGAATAGTACTTTTTGGGATATTTTCTCTCAAGTTTGGAGAGGGTTTTTTTTGGGAGACATGAAGAAAGAAGAATTTCATCTTCCCCAAGTTGGACATGGGTCTTCTCCATTCTTCTTCCTTTGCTTAAATGAAAGTTTAATTCTTTATACCCATTTGATTTTAGTATCATTTTAGGTGTATTTTGTTATTTCTTGATGTGTGGCTAAAACCCCCCATTCTTGGGGTGTGATTTAGCAAATATGTGTTGATATTATTGTTGGCTCTTGTTTGCTGATAGGTTAGATGTATTTTAATGGTGATTTCACCTAGTGGTTGTGGTTTAATTTTATGGGTTTGTAGTTGCAAATACAAAACCACCCATGTGTTTTCGTCTTGCGAGAGAGAGAGCTCGCGAAACCAAGACCGCTAGACTGATGGCCTAAGGAGTGGGTCGACATAAGGTTTAGCCCGAGAGGGTGAGCCCTAGTCCCATATCCTAAATTCACCTCGAGAGAGTGAATGGGGTAAGGTGTAGACTGGCCTTCATGCAGCAAATGGGCGTCCAAGAGGAACCCATTTGAAACGGGGTAAGTTACCCGAGAGGGAACTTATTTCCATCTAAAGCTTAGCCTATTCACTATTATCTTGCAAATTTCCTATCGAAAGCATGTACCCAACAATTTATCTCAACTTGTATTGCGGTCACACCCCAAGAACTTTTCCCCATACTTGATTTTCTTGTTATTTTGGTTGTTTTTACTACTTGTGACAAAACCCCCAATTGATATTTGACACTTTTGTGTCACCCCCTTTAATTTACTATGTTTTTATTCGTTAATGTCTTTAGCTACAACTAGTTAGAGCTAAATTTTATTTTTTTATCAATTCTCAAAACCACTCCCTTGGGACACGACCCCAACCTTTAGTTGGGTTACTATATTATCGACGATAGTAAACACTCGTAGCATAGGTTAGTGTTGTTGGTCACGATAAGTATCAGTATACGTAAAGATTGCCCAACTCATTACGGAGATCCTCATAAAGTTTTTTTATAATAAGATTTTGGGTGCTCTAGAGCGCCAGATACATGGGCTTATACACATGAAAAATCAGGAATTTGCGCGATTCCTAAATAACGGGATTGTAAATGCGGAAACGGGCGTTAAACAAATTGTTTGAGTATACGTGAAGGTTCCCCTCATCATTAGAAAGGTTTTCATAAAGCTTTTTGAGAAAAATATTTTGGGTGCTCTCGGCGCCAGATCCATGGGCTAATACACACAAAAAAATTAGGGAATTTGAACGAATCCTAAAACAGGGCTTTTAGACGCGGAAAAGGGTGCCAAGAAAAATTGTGTGAGTATATGTGAAGGTTCCTTAACTCATTACGGAGGTCCTAATAAAGTTTTTTGAGAAAAACTTTTTAGGTTCTCTGGGGCGCCTGATCCATTGTGGCTTTGTTGAAAAGTTTTTTGAGAAAACAATTTTAAGATTTAACTCAATGTCTCAAAATAGATACTCATAATATTTTAAATAAAACATTCACCGGCCAAAAGAGGCATCTCAAGTCTTAAGCATTAAATAATGTAAATGAAAAGACTCTTCAACTACTATTGTCTATCTATGAAGCCTCTAGTAACTACGATGGAAGTCGAGACAAGACCCGCGACTTCCTAACAAAAGAAAAAGATATAAATGGAATCCTCCGGAAGCAAAGAGGCTCAACAAAGTTAACTCGAACTGCAAGTGGTATCAACGAAGCGCCTGTTGATGATCCTGGTTACCTGTATCTACATCATGTATGATGCAGGCTAAATGGTGTCAATACATGGAATGTACGAGCATGCAAGAGGAACTCTAAAGCACAGACATAATCTTGAACTTGGTAAAGAGGAAGAACATACTTACCTCATCTCAACTCAAGGATACTCAAAGATACTCAAATATACTCAAACTCAGAAATACTCAAACTTAGAAATACTCAACTCAGTTCAATATAAAAGCAACAATATAGATGCTCTATAAAGAAAGCTTTTAAAATAGTAGATAATAGCTCAATGTATTTAAAAATACAATAATAAATCTTTTACTCTTATTTGGGAGATTCTCTAACCGACAACCATCACTATGGGCTACGGGATGATACAACATCTCGCCTACGCTGCCAGAAATGTCTAATACCTTGCCAGAGTATAAGACATTCTCAACTAAGTGGATCCACTAATCTATGATTTAAAAGCAATAAGGAATCATCTAAAATGTATGGACCTTTTTTTCTACGTTGGCATACATGGTTTATGTGGACTTTGAGTTGTCTGAACTCGTCCCCATATCGGTGCTCAATACTATTCCCGATAATATAACTCATGCTCATATGTTTAAAAACATTTTCTCATCCTCAAACTTAGATATTATTACTCAAAATGTTCTCTTAAAAGAGATTATATTCAAAAACTCCTCATGAACTCATTTGGAAATCAAGGTTTCCTCCTCATTTTAAATATAAAACATTTACTCCTGGGAATACTTAGTTCCGTTATATTCATTTTGAAAAAGAAGAAGCTCAACTCTCCTCATCTTTATACTCAAGTTCCCAAGTATTAAAACAATTTTAAAAAGTTTGCCAAAGACTTCTCAAAATGACTTCAAGGACTCCCTCGAACTTTACTCTCAACTCAATCTTGAATTTGAAATGTGAATTCAAGAATTATGATTATTGTGTAAGGTCTCTCAATTATTAGACGGGGTTTAGATAATTAAAATATTTGGTAGTGAGATAATTTTTGAAACAATGGAGTCCGTATCCTTTCTGCGATGCAGAGAGGGATGAAATTTTCTGGGAACAGGATTTCAAAGCATCTCCACGACGCGGATCTGGGCGCGTATGTTTTCCCGATCTTTTCTTTCTCTCCCAAACTCGAGTCAACTCATACTCATTGCAGAATCTAAGGTCAAAACTCATGAATTATTATAACCCAGAACAATCTCAGTGAAACCCACACAAGGAACTATCAATTTACTCAACTCATTCGCAAACCCTCACCTCAAGAACTTAAAACAACACTCTATTACCAATAAAATTCAAAAACCTTTCAAGAACTCAACAGTTCAACATCAAGAATGAATTCATGGGTAAAAGATTACATGATTGACGTGAGTGCGAATAAACCCTATAATATGGAAGCTTACATACCTCAAAGGAATCAAATCCTTGACGAAAATCATCAAACTCGATGAAAGCTTGAAGCTTCTTCTGTTTTTCTCCTCTTGAACTTACCCCTAGGTTATTGAACGTTTTTAGAATTTAGCGTAATCTGATTCTAAATAGCTTTGACCCCTAATTAGGTTAAAACACGCTTAACACTAATGGGGGTAGGGAAAAGACCAATTTACCCCTCCTTAAAATGGATGAACTACCTTAACTGGACAAGCTGAACTCAAATGTTCATATCTCCCTCATCCAAACTCAAAATTTAGCAAACTCAGCAGCGTTGGAAAGAGGACTCAACGCTCTTTAATTTGATACCTTATGGACCACCAAACTCATCTTGTACTAAAAGTTATGGTCGTTTGAAGTTGACCTTGAACTCATAATTGGAGACTAACTTGCAAAAATCTCAAATTAGCCCTTCTAATTTAATTCTTTCTAAAATTAGCTATTTCTAAGACCGGGGTGTCACAATATCTCCCCCTTGGGAACATTCATCCTCGAATGAGATTACTCTAAATAGGACTAAGGGTGGAAACATGTAACACCCAACTCAAACACCCATCATGCAGTTTAACACAACATAGCATATCTATTTAAAGAGTGTTTTACAAAAAGTCATTACCTTGGTCTGGATTTCCTTCGAAAGGAAAGAGATGTGGGTATCTCTTCTTCATATCCTCCTCAGCCTCCCAAGTTGCTTCCTCAACAAACTGGTTCCTCTTTAAGACCTTTACTGATGCAACCTCCTTGGTTCTCAACTTGCAAACTTGACGATCAAGTATTTCAAGTGGTATCTCCGAATAAGATAAACAAGGTTGATCATCTCCCACTTCCATTTCAGAATCTTTATATTCTGAACCATACCACCAGGTCTTTGGTGCTCTACCTTGACTTGTTGACAATTTGGGCACTTAGCAACGAACTCTATAATACACTTCTTCCTACTACTCCACCAATAAACTTCCCTCAAGTCACGATACATCTTTGTGAAACCAAGATGGATTGAGTATCTGGAGCTAAGGGCTTCCTCCATGATCCTCTCTTAAAGTTCACCTTGGGTACACACAATCTACCTTGATACCTCAACACACCATCTCCCCCTTGTTCAAAAGATATCACTTTTTGCTTATGAACACTTGCCTTAAATTCAAGAAAAATAGGGTCTTGGTCTAGTTTCTCCTTTACCTCAGACACTAGTGATGATTCAACCCCATTCATCACCATCACTCCACCTTCATTGGAATCCAACAACCGGACTCCCAATCGTGCAAGTCTGTGCACATCCTTGGCTAAATCTTTCTTGCCTTCCTCAAAATGGGAAGTACTGCCCATAGACAACCTGCTCAAGGAATCATCAACAACATTAGCCTTACCTGGGTGATAGAGAATACTCATGTCATAATTCTTGAGTAATTGCAACCACCTCCTCTGTCTAAGATTAAGCTCTTTCTTACTAAATACGTATTGAAGACTCTTGTGATATGTGAATGCGTCTACATGAACACCAGAAAGATAGTGACGCCATATTTTCAAAGAAAATAATACCCCAGCAAACTCTAGATCATGGGTTGGGTAATTCTTCTCGTGAATCTTAAGCTGTCTAGAGGCATAAGCTATAACTTTGTCATTCTGCATCAATACACAACCCAGTCCAACTCTGGACGCATCATAATACACAAAAAAAAACCTTGTGTACCCTCCGGTAAGGCCAACACTAAGGCAATAATCAACCGCGTTTTAAATTCCTGAAAGCTTTTCTCACAAGCTTTAGACCATTGAAACTTTGTTGTCTTCTGAGTCAACTTTGTCAACAAGGATGAAATAGATGAGAACCCCTCGACAAACCTTCTCTAATAACCAGCCAATCCCAAGAAACTCCTAATATTAGTTGGAGATGTGGGTCTAGGCTAGTTTTGCGCTGCCTCAATCCTATGAGTGTCAAATCGAATCCCATCACCAGAAACAATGTGGCCTAAGAAGGCCACATACTCAAGCAAAAACTCACACTTGGAAATTTTTGCATACAACTCTCTAAGTTTGGAGAACTACTCAAAGATGACTACAATGATCCTCCTCCTTCCTCGAATAAATTAGAATGTCATCAATGATTACGATAACAAACATATCAAGATAAGGCTTAAACACTCTGTTCATAAGATCCATGAACATTGTAGGAGAATTAGTTAAATCAAATGACATGAAAAGAAACTCATAATGACCGTAGTGGGTCCTGAAAATTGTCTTATGGATGTCACTTTCTCTTACTCTCAACTTATGATAGATAGATTTGAGGTCTATCTGAGAAAAACATGTGGCACCCTGAAGTGGATAAAAAAGATCATCAATTCTCAGAAGGGGATACTTATTCTTGATGGTAACCTTGTTCAATTAGCGGTAATCAATACACATCCTAAGTGAACCATCTTTCTTCCTCACAAATATTACTGGAGCGCCCCAAGGTAAGATACTGGGTCAAATAAAGCCATTTTCAAGTAGATCTTTCAACTGCTCTTTTAACTCTTTCAAATTAACTAGAGCCATTCTATATGGAGGAATAGAGATAGGTTGAGTATCAAGAAGAATATATATACCGAAGTCTATTTCTCTCTAAGGAGGGACTCCGGGAAGATCATCTAGAAAGACCTCTGGAAACTCACTCACAACTAGAACTGACTGAATAAGTGGTGTCTCAACACTAGAGTCATTAACTCGGACTAAGTGATAGATGCACCCCTTGGAAACTAACTTTCTCGCCTTAAGATACAAAATAAAATAACCCTTAGGGATTATTGAACTACTCTTCCACTCTATAATAGGCTCATTAGGAAACTGAAACTTTACAACTCGAGTTCTACAATCAATGGAAGCATAACAAGCATGAAAATAGTCCATACCTAGAATAACATCAAAGTCCACCATATCTAGCTCAACTAAGTCAGCCATAGTGTCCTTGTGATTGACAGAAATGGTATAATAACAATAAACTCTCCCAGCTCAAATAGACTCACCAGTATGTATGGAAACACTGAAGGGCTCAAGAAATTGTTCGGGAATAATATCGAACCTCATAGCAACATAAGGAGTCACAAAAGATAGACTCTCACCTGGATCAAGTAATGCATATACATTAAAAGGAAAAACTTTGATCATACTAGTGACGACATCAGGTGAATTCTCTTGCTCTTAGTGACTGGTGATATCATACAAATGGTTTGCTCTTCTGCCTGTCCCTGAAGTAGCTCCTCTAGGTGCAGCTCTGTCAAGAGGAGCCGCTGAAGAAGATTGGGCTTTATTGCCTCCACTACCACATTCATGCCTGTTCTTTTGGCACTCTCTCATGAAGTGACCTGTTTGGCCATCCTTGAAGCAACTAATGGACCCATCACGACACACTCTTGGGTGGTTTGTACCACACTTAGCACATATAGGAGTCCAATTACCTCCTTGTGCCACACTACCTTGATATTGAGCAGGTCTAGCTCTGAGGTTCTCAGATTTCTGGTTCTTGAACTCATCTTTGTTTCTTAGTTCAGGTGCACTAGAAAATGATGGAGAAGGTCCAGTTGGCTTTTGCTGATAAGATGACCAGTTTGCATTTATGGTTTTCTGTTGTCTGGACTTAGTACCTGTAGTCTTAACCTTTTTATTCCAAAACTCTTTCCTATCTCTGAACGTGTCCTCCTCAACCTACTGCAAATGGATTATAAGCCTTGCTATGTCCACGTCTCCTATCAACATAGCTGCCTTACCCTCTTTGCTGGACAAAAGAGGCAACCCCGACACAAACAAGCTCATCCTGCTCCTCATACTTGCAACCATCTCCGGAGCATAACATGACAATTTGGTGAACTTGAGGATATACTCATTCACACTCATAGATTCCTGCTTCAAGTTAAGGAATTCTCTTACCTTTGCCTCCCTTAGCTCACAGGGAAAAAAAGCCCTAAGAAGGCCTCTTCAAACAAAACCTAGTTCACAATTGGTGGACCCTTATCTCTACTCTTCTTCCTTTGGTCATACCAAACTCTAGCAACACACTTCTGTTGGTTTGCAGCTAGTTCCACACGCTCGGCATCTGCAACATGCATCACTTTAAAAACTTTATGCAACTCGTCCACAATATTTTCCGGATCTGCAGTGCCACTTGAACCGGTGAAGTATGGAGGAATCATCCTTAATAACTTATGGATCCTGGACCTATCAGCCACATCCTGCTGATTCCCTCTTTGTTAGCCAGCTTGGTTTGTCACAACTTGACTCAACATCCGGATAGCATCCCAAAACTCAGCATTAGTGACCTCTCCTTGGGGTTGCAGTTCTGGTGCATTGGGGACCCTTGATCATAGGGATCAACATTCCTCCTAGCAGGACGACCTCAAACAGCTTTTCGTGGAGGCATGATCTAAAAGATACACGCAAACACAAATTAGAAAAACACTTTAATAGAGTTGAAGTCTATCGCATGAAAAGAGTATGAAAGAAGTGAGATAGTTCCTAAATGTTGTAACCTCCTAATTATAAATGTGGCGCGCTTCACACTGATAACTAAGAATCTACAGAGACGGCTTCATAAACACCCTAGGACTCTTAAACTCTGTGCTCTGATACCAAGTTTGTCATATCTCGAGCCTACACCCTAGGCGTGGCTGACACTCGAGAACCATTGCTAGCCCCAAGGGAACCCTTGGCCTAGCTGAACTCTCAGCGGAAGACTTACTCAACAATAAATGAACTTCAAAAGTAAAGATTAACTAAATGTCTCAAAATACATACTCAGAATACTTTGAATAAAACATTCACTAGACAAAATAGGCAACTCAAGTCTTAAGCATAAAACACTATAAATGAAAAGACTCCTCAACTTCTACTGTCTATCTATGAAGCCTCTAATAACTATGATGGAAATCGGGACAAGACCCGCGACTTCCTAACAAAATAGAAAGATATAAATTGAATCCTCCGGAAGCAAAAAGGCTCACCAAAGCTAACTCGAACTGAAAGTGGTATAAACGAAGTGTTTGTTGATGACCCTGTTTACCTGTATCTATATCATGAAAGATGCAGGTCAAATGCCATCAGTACATGGAATAACTCTTTTAGTCTTATTTTGGAGATTTTCTAACTGACAGCCATCACTAGGAGCTACGTGATGATACAACATCTCGCCCATGCTGTCAGAACTGTCCTATACCTTGCCGGTGTATAAGACATCCTCAACTAAGTGGATCCATTAAGCTATGCTTTAAAAGAAATAAGGAATCATCTAAAGAGTATGACCTTTTTTACCCACATTGGCGTACATGGTTTATGTGGACTTTGAGTTGTTTAAACTCGTCCCCACAGCGGCTCAATACTACTCCCAATAATATAACTCATGCTCATATGTTTAAAAACATTTACTCATCCTCAAACTTTGAGACTCTTACTCAAAAGGTTCTCTTAAATGAGATTATACTCAAAAACTCCTCATGAATTCATTTGGAAATCAAGGTTTCCTCCTCATTTTAAATGTAAAACATTTACTCTAGGAATAATGAGTTCTCTTATACTTATTTTGAAAAAAAAAGAAGCTCAACTCTTCTCATCCTCATACTCAAGTCTTAAAACAATTTTTAAAGCTTCCAAAAGACTTCTCAAAATGACTCCAAGGACTCCCTCGAACTTTACTCTCAACTCAATCTTCAATTTGAAATGTGAATTCAAGAATTATTATTAGGATGTAGGGTCTCTCAATGATTAGATGGGGTTTAGATAGTTGATAATATGAAACGAGCAAAGACACAGACTGGGGAGCAAGAGCTCTACGCAGAGAAGAATTAAAATATTTGGTCATGAAATAATTTTTGAAACATTGGAGTCCGTATCCTCTTCGTGGCGCAGAGAGGGAGGGAATTTTCTGGGGACTAGATTTTAAAGCATCTCTGCGACGTGGATTTGGGCGCGTATTTTTTCCCGATCTTTTCTTTCTCTCCCAAACTCGATTTAACTCATACTAATTGTAGAATCTAAGGTCAAAACTCACGAATTCTTATAACCCAGAACAATCTCAGCGAAACCCACACAAGGAACTATCAATTTACTCAACTCATTCACTAACCCTCACCTCTAGAACTCAAAACAACACTCCATTACCAATTAAACTCAACAACTTTTCAAGAACTCAACAATTCAACATCAAGAATTAATTCATGGGTAAAAGATTACATGATTGGCGTAAGGTCGAACAAACCCAACACTATGGAATCTTACATACCTCGAAGGAATCAATCCTTAATGAAAATCCTCAAACTTGATGAACGCTTGAAGCTTCCTCCCTTTTTCTCCTCTTGAACTTAGCCCTAGGTTTTTGAAAGTTTTTAGAATTTAGCGTAATATGATTTTAATTAGCTTTGACCCCTAATTAGGTGAAAACACACTTAAGACAAATGGGGGTAGGGAAAAGACCAATTTACCCCTCCTTAAAATGGATGAACTGCCTTAACTAGACAGGCTGAACTCAAACAGACATATATCCCTCATTCGAACTCGAAATTTAGCAAACTTGGTGACATTGGAAAGAGCACTCAACGATCTTTCATTTGATTTCTTATAGGCCACCAAACTCATCAGGTACTGAAAGTTATAGTCGTTTGAAGTTGACCTAGAACTCATAATTGAAGACTAACTTGCAAAAATCTCAAATTAGCTCTTCCAAAGTTAGTTCTTTCTAAAATTAGCTCATTCTAAGACCGAGGTTGTCACTAGCCAGGGGTACCCCCTAGATGTAACAAGGCATATAAGACCCCAAGAGGTCTCATACAAGTCACTTAGCATATCATAACATAAAGTAATAGAATTGAGTGGAAATTTAAAACTTTTCAATACAATCGAAGTCATTATAAAACGAAGCGAAAGACTTAATAACATTGTCATAAACCATCTAAACATCAAGAATAAAATCTTGGGACACAGCCCATAGAATAGTCCAAAACATAAGGAAAGACATAAACGAAAGTGGTGATGCCATCCTCGAACACAATGAGGACTCACCAAGTCTTCACTCCTTGATCAACAAAGAATCTAGCCACGAGTGTGAGAATCTTTGTCGCCGGACCCTATATTTGATAAGAATGTAGGCAAAGTATGTGTCAGTACAATCAAGTACTAAATATGATAGCTAGCATAAACAATATAAACATCATGGTTAGTCAATATAAACCATAAGCATAATCATTCACATACATCAATATCATAATAAGGAAGGAATACTTCTCATGCAACCTTACTCATCGTTAGTCAAGATTTGGGCCATCCACCTCTAGTCAAGCTTACCTCATGGCATGCATCTCTAACAACAATCCATATTATTCATACTTTACATCATATTCTTATTATTTATACTTACTTTTAAAGATATGGGTGATTCGCTTCTTTGCCTAACTTGTAAAAACTAATGGGTGCTCGCCTCTTGCCTTGCTTAAAGGCTAATGAGTATTCGCTTCATGCCTTACTTACTTTTAGATTACGGGTACTCGCCTCCACAACCTCATCACATGATGCGAGTACTCACTTCCACATCATTCATCATATAATGCGGGTACTCGCCTCCACACTATGTCATAGGGATCATTAGTATTTTGCATTCATGTCCATTTAATCATCATAAGAACATGGGACTTACTTATAGTTCAATTGTAAAGAATAGAGGAATCGCCTCATATCCTTCATATGGAGGTCAAGGGTAATCGCCTCTAGCCTCATCAATTACATAGTCTTTTAGTCTAGATTGATTTTAGGTGAGTAGTCTTTTCAACCTAGAATCATTCATGTGAGAAAGCCTTTCACATTCATTCATTCATAATTAGCAATTCATGTAGGAAGTATCCCTTCCACAACAATGACATCAATTACTAACAATTCATACCCTAAGCTTTACTCTCAAAGTCCTAAGTCTCATGATCATCATCTAAGCTTCATTCTCAAGAAATTCTAATCATAGTTCATCAATCCTATAAGGATACATCTAAACCCACAAGGTTTCCTTTCATGGCATCATACCAATTATATCAATTCTTGCTCATAATCATAGAATAGGCATGTGTACATGTGATTTCATTTTAAAAACATGTAATTATACTGATTCTATCATAAACAATAATAATCTACTCAATTGGATCCATAATCAGCATAACCCACTCAATTGGATCCATAATCAACATAACCCACAACAATTGAAGAAATCCTAGCTAGAATTAGGGAATTCTTCATCAAATTGGGGGAATTCTAGAGGACTCCATGGATGGAAGATGTCCATGGATGAAATCTATCATACCTTGATTATAATGCTCTCAAAAGCATTCCAATTGGAGCCTTGAGCTTGACCTAGATTCCTCTTCTTCCTTCTTCTTCCAACTTCAAGAGAGAGAATATTTGAGAGGAGTTTTGGGAATTGTTTTGAGTGATTTGAGAGAATGACTTGAATGAGTGGTTTTGGGGGTTAAAAAAGCTTATATAGGTGTTTTAGACTTAGGCAAAATGACACCACTTGGATTTAATTAAAACCAGAAAAGACCCAATTGCCATTAAAATAATTGCCCAGACCACGACCGATGGACCGTGGATAGACCTACGGTCTGTCCTGGCTGACCGTGATTTATGGTCAACAACTTTCTGGCCATCGACGATTGGATTCCCTACGGCTCGTGGTCCCGCCTACGGTGCATAGGTGATTTCGTGGGTGGGGACTGGTGTTGCTGAGTTTTGCCTAGTTTTTCTCCTTTTTGGATGTGGGGTGTTACCCTAGCCCTCTCACTTAGCCCTAGTTTAGTCTTCTAGATTCCGGGGTGTTACATTATCTCCCCCATGGGATCATTCATCCTCGAATGAGATTCTAAGCACGTTTGTAGACACAAGACTCAAGACTAGCAGCCCATCATGCTTACAACATATCAAAATGCACACAACTAAGGAGGAAACATCAACTCCGAGTCAAGTCTACTTTATGTACCTTAAGGAGGTAGGAACTACATCTAACAACCCAATATGCATGAAATTTTCAGATTTCACATATTCAAGGAGGAACTACCTTCTCCATCTCAAAACATGCTCAACACAATCTCATGAAGCTCATATGCAATTAAATCTCAAAAAGCATATCTAAACATGTTCATCCATTCATCTCATGAAGTTTATAGGCAACTCATACTCAATACACTACAACATGAGGAAAATCAATCACATAAACTCATTTTCTTTCAAACATAAGTTTTCATGAACATGCATCACATAAGGAAATCAAGGGAAAATCTAAATCACACATGACTTCAATCATAAACAAACAAAGAGGAAGTTCATTACCTCAAGCTAGAGTAGAAAGAAAGAGATGAGGATATCAGGACTTCATATCGGCCTCGGCCTCCCAAGTAGCACCCTCAACTAAGTGGTTTCTCCACAATACCTTCACGGAAGCAACTTCCTTATTTCTCAATCTCATAACTTGCCGGTCTAGAATCTTAACTGGTACTTTATCACAAGAGAGACTTTCATCAACTCCCAATCCTTCTAGGGGAACTATGGATATCGGATCTCCAACACACTTCTTAAGCATAGAGACATGGAACACCGGATGTACCATTGTCAAATCATTTGGCAAATCAAGCTCATAGGCAACCTTACCAACACGTCTCAAGATTTGGTACGGGCTTACGTACCGAGGACTAAGTTTCCCTTTCTTCCCAAATCTCATCACACCCTTCATGAGTAAGATTTTCAAATAGACCCAATCATTAACCTCAAACTCAAGGTGTCTCTTTCTAACATCGGCATAGGACTTTTGTCAGCTTTGGGTCCTTCTCAACCTCTCTCTAATAAGTCGGACCTTCTCCATAGCCTCATGAACTAGTTTAGGTCCAATCAATGCAACTTCACCCACCTCAAACCATACTATGGGAGATCTACATCTCCTACCATAAAGAGCTTCAAAGGGTGCTATACCAATACTAGAATGGTAACTATTATTATAAAGCGAACTCTATCAATGGCAAGCGATCATCCCAACTTCCCTTGAAATCGATGACGCATTCTCTCAACATATCCTCTAAAGTTTGGATCATTCTCTCCATTTGCCCATCGGTTTGTGGGTGAAAAGTTCTGCTAAGCTTCACTTTGGTGCCAAGACCAATTTGGAATGACTTCCAAAACTGAGAAGTAAATTGAGTACCTCTATCGGAGATAATGGAAAATGGCACACCATACAATCTTACCATTTCACTCAAATATAACTTGGCATAGTCCTCCGCCATATAAGAAACTTTGACGGGAATGAAATGGGCTGATTTTGTCATTCAGTCAACTATAACCCAAATCGAATCATATTGGTGCCGAGTGCGTGGCAACCCTACTATAAAGTCTATATTCACATCTTCCCACTTCCAAGTAGGAATAATTATATCTTAAGATAATCCTTCTGATTTCTGGTGCTCGACCTTTACTTGTTGGCAATTTGGACACTTAGCCACAAATCCCGCAATATCCTTCTTCATCCAATTCCACCAATAGATCTCCCACAAATCGCAGTACAACTTGGTAGCTCCTGGGTGAATAGAATATTGAGAACTATGGGCTTCTGCCAAAATCTGTTCCCTTAACTCATCAATATTTGGAACACATAATCGACCATGGTACCTAAGTACCCCATCTCCCCCTTGGGAGAAAGCCTCAACGGACTTCTTGAGTACCGCTTCCTTCAATTCCACTAAAATTGGATCTTGACACTGTTTAACATTCACATCACTTACAAAAGATTATTCGGAACCATTATGGATCATAACACCACACTTGGTGGAGTCTGATTTAAACGTATCAAGGACACTTCATCTAATTCTAAGTGTCAACAATCGCTAGTCAGTTTAATAACCCAACTATATGAGTTGGGATTGAATTCCACAGGGAGTGGTACATGTTTAAGATTCAATAAGAAGGTACGAGTATGATCAAGTCAATCATAGGAATAAACATTAACGAAGGAAAACATAATTCAAATTAAGGGGTGACACGAATATCAAATAACAGGGGGTTTTGGTTTTAATATCAGCTACAACAACAGCAAATAACAAGAATTAACAATAATGATATGGGTTCTTGGGATGTGATTTGATTGTAGGTTAATATAGACAAATGGGTAATTGTAACTGTTAGTGAATAGATGTAAAATCAGTGAATAAGCTAGACTTTAGTGGGGATAAACTTTCTCTCGAACAATTTACCCCGAATCAAGTGGGTTTCTCTCGAACACCAACAAGCAAGCAAATAAGAACAGCCTACACTTTAGTCCATTCACTCTCTTGAGCTAAATGTGTGGAAAAGGATCTAGGATTCAATCTCTCGAGCTGAACCCATGCCAACCCAATACCCACAGACCATCAATTCAATAATCTTTGTTTTAAAACCTCTCTCTCGAGCAACCCAAAAACACAAAGGTAGAATTGCATTTGCAACTACAACCCTTTAAATTAAACCACAAGTACTGAATGAAATCACTTCTAAACAATATTTAAACTAACAATTAGCAATACCCATAAACTAAATCAACCCATAATCACATAATCACACCCCAAGAATTGGGGTTTTAGCTAGACATCATAAAAAGATAGAAATCATTACCAAATTGTGTTTCCATAAACTGGGTAAGATTAATTTCATCATTACAAAGGTCCAAATTGAAGAATCTCAAAGACCCATTTCCAATTTCTCAAAAATGGAGAACTTTAATTCTTCAAAGCTAAGGGAAAATATTGTCTCAATACTCAGAGTTGAAACTCAAAAATTACTCTAATGAATGTTCAGAATAAAATTTGATACTAAACATAATGTTTGAAAATGTATTTATAGTCGCCAAAAATGTGTTGCGAAGGACCATTCGGTGCAGTAAGTCGGGATCGCCGATCAGCTCGGCGATTCTTCCTTTGGTCAATACTATCACCTTTTTGCTTTGGCCTTCAGCATCCTCAAGTTCTGTAACTTTGGGCAATCCAACACTGCATCGCGAAGCCACTCGGCGACACGCCGACTGATCCTTTCTATCGCCGACTTGATTTTCACCTTCAGGGTTGGGCACACGGGAACTTTAGGTGAGATAATAGCCATTCAGCGACTCACCCAATGGATTAGGCTATCAACATGCCTTCTTTTCTTCGTTCTTTCAGGTGCCTTATTCCTTTTTGCGCATTAGTGTCCATACTTCGTTCCTTAATCCATATACCTGGAAATAAAGGATTTTACATCAGTTATTGGCACAAAATAAGCATTTGAGGACACTAAATCTATCCAAATAATGCCCTAAATGAGTACAAATCGTGGACTCATCAACACCCCCCAACTTAAACTTTTGCTTGTCCTCAAGTAAAAATCAAGTTCAACAGTTCAAAAAGGATGTCTCAAATAGTGCTACACAAGACTCAATCATGAATGCACACAAAAAGACTCAACTTACTCATGCAAGGATCAATTGTGCACTCAAAGATTCAAGTTGGGACTCACTATTATCAAAGATTGTCAAGTTCACAATATTTGCTTCAAATGCAGGTTCAAGCTCAACAAAAGTACTCAAATGCCCTCACACAAAGAATGATTCCATATTAACACACAATGGTTCAACAATTTAAAGCTTCTGAATAACACTCAACACTTACACTCATAAAGATGAACACATGCATGACTCCACCCATAGGTTTGACCTTATTTTCCAACCAACACTTGTTTCAGCTCACTCAAGATCAAAAAGGTCTTTTTAAGGCTTGCAACGTGGCTGAGTGTAAAGGTATGGTCATTTAGGCTCAGTGGCTGCTATCCTCATTAAATGTGGTATGAACAACACTTTATTTCCTTTTCTTCATCATTCTCATTCATGCTCTAAAATCACCCCATTATTCACCTTCCATGGAATACCGGACATCCCATTTTCTTTTGCAACTTTATTTCAAACTTTTTCATTCCTTTTGTTTTTCATATTTCTTTTTCTTTTTCTATAACACCCCTCAAAATGAAGTAGGATAAAGTAAAGCCTCACATGGGTCCTATGCATTAATAACTTGTTAAAATAATGAATAATAGCCTTTTTAGTCAGTTTTAAAGAGTTTGGAAGTCAAACGTCAAGGGACGACCAATACGTTCGAAAACTAGTATTTTATATTTTGGTGTGTTATAGTATGTTGTTCATGTTTTTATGGGTTGTTTGGAGTCTAAAATCAGTGGAGGTGACCCTAGTGTCTTAATAAATGTTTTAGGGTCAAAACCTTTGGGTACGACTCCCTAGGACCACTCTAAGGGTCCCCGAGGAGGACCCCAACCCTTGGCCAAGCAAGCTGCCAAGGCAGCTTGAAGTTGTTCTTGGAGGGAGTGGCTCCGCGTCACGGACCTGCTCCACCAATGGACAAAAAGTGGCTCCGCGTCGCGGAGACACCGCGGACTCTACTGTCTCGAATTTAATTTCCAAAAAACTTGTGGGAACACCTCCGCGTCGCGAACTTGTTTCCTGACGAAATCTGTGAAAATAAAACTCAAGTTGGACTTGTTTAAAAAGGTCCAACTAAGTGAGGGGTAGTTTGGGTACTTTGGGTTATTATTATTTTAAGTGTTTTTAAGTATTTTAAAGGTATTGAAACATTTAAGAGGTGTTTTTGAATTCATTCTTCCAAAATCAAAACTCCAAAGTTCTTTCTCTCTCTAAAGTTCTCTCAAGTTCAAGGAAGAAGAAGGTGGAGAGCTAGGGTTTCAATTGAGGGTTCCCTTCCCCCAAATTTCATTGAGATTTCATCAATTGAGGTATGGTAGCTCTTCATCTAGGACTCATCTTCATCCTAGAGTTAATTTCAAAGGATTTTACAATGTTTTCAAAAAGTGACTAAAAGCTTGTTTCTGAATTCTATCAAGGGTTCTTGCATGAAAATGACTTGAAACGTTTGGGTATGGATTGATTGATGTTTGTTTGTGGTTTTTGAATGAAATACTCCATGAACCCTTGTCTTCTACAAAACCCTAAAATTTGCTATGAAGTGGGTCTATTTCTATAAATTCAAAGTTGATGGAATTATGTGTAAAGTGAATGGTATTGATATCTCTTGTGTTTTTTAATGTTTATTTATGATTAATTGTTGATAATGGATGAATTAAGGGTGGTAAGCCTTATTGGTGAAGTATTGGTGATTTTGGCTATGGCTTTGGATTATGGTAAGAAGGCTTGAACTCTCTTTATTGAATTGATTGTTGTTGGTAGGTTGGATCCACCTTTGGTGGAAGTGTTATATCTTATTCTTGTGTGGTATTATTGTGAATTGTAGTCATGAAGACATTGGTGAAGTTGTTGTATAATGTGGGAATATTGCATTGTTATGAATTGAGGCCACGAAGGGCATTATATGAGTGTTATTACATTGTTGTATTATATTATACACATATGAGGCTTATATGTAAAGTCCTATATGAAGCTATATGTAAAGTTTGTGTGAAGCTATAATGTGAAGATGTTCTAATGGTATTAATGTGATATTGTATAAAGTGGTATTATGCTAATGTGAAAGCATGTTTCTCTTGATATGGTGATATGTGGTGATGATGGATTATGATGAATCTCTATAAGATGATGTTGTAGCTCATATGCTAGACTTGAGTCTCTTTTCTTATGTCATGAAAACTTGATTATGTATATGAGTATATGAATGTTTGGTTGGGCTATGACTTAGTAATTGAGCTCTTCCTATAAATGCTAAAAGAAGAATTCTAGGCCAAGACTTGAATTGGTAAGACTTAAGCATAGTGCCTTTTCATGAGTCTAACTTTTCTAAGTAAATGTATAACCTTGAAGGATGGGCCTTAGGGTGATGTTCCCTTCTTGAGTGAAATGATAGACTTAGAGATGGATGGAGCCGGAACGGCATGAGAATCCTTATCTAAGAAAATCAAATGAGCTATCCTTATGAACCTAGATTGGCTATGACTAAGAAATTGGGCCTTTCTTGGGAAGAGGTACTATGAGTTAGTTGACCTAGAAAAGGAACCCTCTCTAGTACATATGTGATTGAATACTCTATGGAAACCAAGGCTAAGCACCGAGTGGATGTGGTTAGGATGGTGGCCTAGTTG